>PVJA010044692.1:0-16050 GCA_004027025.1 Myocastor coypus | reverse complement strand
CTGCTAGGGGCTGCACTGCTACCTTGGGCAACTTTGCTAAGGCCACCTTTGATGCCATCTCCAAGACCTACAGCTATCTGACCCCTGACCTCTGGAAAGAGACTGTGTTTACCAAATCTCCCTATCAGGAATTCACCGACCATCTTGTGAAAACCCACACCAGAGTCTCTGTCCAGAGGACTCAAGCTCCAGCAGTAGCTACAACATGAAGGGTTTTTACACAAAAATAAACTGTCTGCCAATGAAAAAAATAAAATAAAATAAAATAAATAAAAGAAAAAAATAAGAAAATAAATTTGTTCAGCTATCTGGCCAGCCCTCCAGTCAGTTGTTTATTTATTTATTGTCTTTTTGAGACAGGGTCTTGCTATGCAGTTCAGGCTGGCCTTGAGCTCACTTTTGTAGCCCACGCTGGTCTTGAACTCACCCCAATCCTCCTGCCTCAGACTCCCAAGTGCTGGGATTACAGGCATGCGCCACCACACCCGGCTCCTCCTAAAAACTGAAGTTAGAACCTAGTAAGCGAATAACTTTGCTGGGCACAGGAGACCCTGTCTCAACCTCGCTCCCGACACCCACTAGCTCACTCTATCCACTGCACACACAGTGACATGCACTGATTTTAAAGGCACAGTTTGGGGGTTTACTTGGACGTACAGCTGTGCACACTTCCTAGCAGGCCATAGCCTTCCCAGTTCCTTGCTTGCAGCAGCAGCAACCCGACAGGTGTTTCAAAAGGTTATCTGGTCAGAGGGTCCACAAGCTTCTGGCCCCAAGTCCCTCTCTGCTGCACCAGAGCCCCTGCCTGAGTGGCGCTTTTCGCCTGGGCTGGCCTTCCCCTTTCAAGCCAGAGCTCTGTCCTGTGCGAGAAATCCTCCAACAACCTCCTTGCGCCACCTGAATCCGGAGCAAACTGATAACCTAAGCCAGTGCGCTGTCCTGGGAGACCAGCGCCCGCTTCCCACCAGAAGGTCACGCTAAGTCATGAATCTGGGCTTTGGCTCTGAGATGGACACTACGCAGCATGCCCCGCCCCTCCAGCCCTCGTCCGCCGGGCCAAGGTCTTCTAATACTGTTCTCACGTGCCTCCCAAGGACCAGTACACCCACTTCTTCAGCCCCGTGCCCCTTAGCCCGAGACGCGCGCAAGCGCAGAACGCCCGTCGACCCACCCAGGCGCCTCTGCGCACGCGCCGGTCTGCAATCTCGGCGGCGCACTTGCCGCCCCGCCCCTGGTCAGGGTCCTACGGCGAGCCGCGAGGACCGCTCCTGTGGCTGGCCCCGGGCCGAGGGCGGGGCGGCGCGCTGAGGTCAGCGCGGCGGCGGCCGGCCGGCGGTGGTTGGCTGCGCGGTGCTGGCCGCGCCCTGGTTGGCTACGGGCCGCAGGCTGGGCGGCCGGCCGGGCTGGGGTCGGAGCTCGGGCGCCGGCCGGGCTTGCGCAGGGCTCGGCTCCGCGGCGCTCCGGGTAGGTGTGAGGGCGCAGCTGCACGGCAGAGGGTGGAGAGGGAAGGCGGTGGTGCCGAGGGGAGGAGAGCGGTCCATGGACCGGCGGGGCCCAGCGCCCCAGACTCTGCGCGGCTGGAACGGAGCCCAAAATGTCGGCCTAGGCCGGGGCGCGACGACGCGGACTGCCGGGGCTCGCAGCCGCCGGGTGCCCGAGCGCTGGCACTGACGGCCGGGCGGCACGCAGGGGCCGGCGCGAGGCCGACGCGGGCCGCGCAGCACCATGTCGGCCAAGGTGCGGCTCAAGAAGCTGGAGCAGCTGCTCCTGGACGGGCCGTGGCGCAACGAGAGCGCCCTGAGTGTGGAGACGCTACTCGACGTGCTCGTGTGCCTCTACACCGAGTGCAGCCAGTCGGCGCTGCGCCGCGATAAGTATGTGGCCGAGTTCCTCGAGTGGGGTGAGTGACCCTCCGCGCCCGCGGGCCCCGTGACTGTCCCTCCCCGTCATCCAGTGCCGGGAGCCACATCCTCCGTTCTATCCCCGCCGGGCTGTCGCCCTGGCCGCTTCCTAGACCCACCCTCGGAGTCTGGAGATCATTTCCTGCGGCGTTCCCGGGGACATCCGCCCCGCCCCCGCCTCGCCCTCGCCCTTAGGGTCCCCAAGAGACCTGAGCGCTTGTCTTTGCCCCCAGCCTCGTGTGTCTTTTGCGGCTCCGGGCTCTGGGCGCCAGGTGGGTTTCTCCTTGTGGGCATCCCCTGGGAGCCCAGCCCTGACGGCTCTCGGTGACAGCCTGACTGCAGACCCCTCAGTGATCAGGCCCTGGTTACCCTCTAGCACGTCCAAGGGAACTTTGAGGTTACAAGCTTGTTTATATATATATATATCATGCAAGAGCAAATTGACGGGTTTTTCTCCTTTATTGTAATTGTGCCACACCCTTGATATTTGGGTGTAGCTGGTACTGTTGCTTAACTTTTTCATCTGCCCTTTGCACGCCCCCCTCTAGTTCTTTCAGGCATCTATAGTGATGTAACCATTGATAAGCTAATCTATTATGCTTTATTAGGACAAAAATATGATTAAGCCTTGTAGTGTTATTAGAATTCCTGAGACCTCAAGTCCTACACCTAGGACTGATAGGAAGAAGCAAAACTTATGTTTAAGTCAAAGTCTGAAAATCTTACCATTGAATCCTGTGCATCATTGGGCTAGCAATGTGCAAATGGAACTGGGAATTTCTAACCTTTGGGGCTCATAAAGCTGGTACATGAATTGACAAATATATTGCTTATTCAGGTCTCTTACTCTCCTACATAATAACGAATTGGAATTTTGTTCACATGTTAAAACTTAAGTTGCAAGGCTGGTGAGATAGCTCAGCACACTAAGCTCCAGCTTAGGCAAGCACAGGGATGGGTTCAATACCTGGCACCACAGGCTATGCCAGCCCTGTCCCCTGGTACACTGAGTCAGCCACTGAACCCAGCATGGTGGTGCACGCCTGTAATCCCAGCACTGGGATCAGGATCCCACTATGAACCTGTACCAAATACATGAAACAACAACAGCAGCAAAGTTGCAGTATTTGAAGGGCTTCTGTGTTGCTCTTCAGAGATACTGCTTTATGCTTGTGAGAGACATCCAGTGTGCTTTGTTTCATGGGACTGCCATCCTCGGTCCCACCAGAGACACTACAAAGGACACACTATAAAGGAACATAACTTGAGAGTAGGGCCTTTTTGGGTCTTTTTATCAATGATTTCTACCTGGACGGTTAACTGACTTCACAGTTGCTTTGCAAGGGAAGGGCTTGATCTGAACCTTCTTAGTATTGTACTTATCCTTCCATTCTGAGCCCTGAAACTTGGAATATAGAGAGTCCTCTAGTCAGATTAAGCTGTGTGCACAGTAGATGAGATATGTGTGTCATAAGGAAGCAGAGGGGATTGGTTTAACTGGTGAGGTGGGTACAGCTGGCCAGAAGGCTGGGCATTCTTATTGTAGGGATTGGGAGGCTTTGGGCTTTTGAAGGAAGCTCTTCTCAGTGGGTGAGGTCAGACCTCTCCAAATGTAAATAGAAGCTGTGTGCTGAAATACAGGCATATTCCCAAAATTAACTCTTGGAAATTGTGATAACAAATAAATTACATTCTCCAAGAGACTGGGGATATAGCTCATTGGCACAGTGCCTGCCTGGCAAGCATGACGTTGTGAGTTTGATTCCCAGTAACCCCTCCAACAACAACAACAAATAACATTCTCCTAAGAACTCAGTTTGCACAGAAGTATTAATTTTACAGAGTAGAATGGACATAAATATGTAGTGACATTTTAATGAAGTAGTCATAGTTTAAACGTGCTCTTTACTCTCGTGTGTTAATATATACACTATTGTTACACAAAATGGTGTGTTGTTAGGGAAGATATGTATTAGTGTTGCTTGTAATTGTCCAGCTATTTTGATGGAAAGCAAAAGATGGCCTAATAAAACTTTATAGAGCATTATTCTTTACCCCATTTTCCAAGTGGCATGACTCCTGGAAATGTGTCCAGGCTGCAGTCTATGGATTGTTGAGTTTTTGGTTTCACTGTGCTGCTGATCTATTGGTTTCTGCTGTGTAGAGAGACAAATCTTGCTAAGTATCTAATGACAATTATGTAGAATGTATGAAATCCTCAGAAGAAATATAGCTTGATTCAGGCCAGATTTTGAGATTTACTAGAAATTGTTGAACAGTTTGGAAAATATAAATAATACAGTTTTTCAGTTTAATTTTTTGTCTTTTTGAGATATATAGTCTTGCTCTCCAGCTCAGGCTGGGCTTCAGCTCACTTTATAGCCCAGGCTGGTCTTGAACTCAACATAATCCTCCTGCTTTCAACCTCCCAAGTACTGGGATTGCAGGTATGCGCCACCAAGCTCAGCTCAGGTTTTCAGCTTTAAAAGATTATTTCTGGCTCTTATTTTTGTGTCACTACAAATGGTTAGATGGGATGAATCATCTCGGCTTCCATTGTAGGCTTTGTCTTTGATTTTCCTTTGGTTATGTGTATAGTTTTGTTAGTTTCCTCTATGAAGTTCTGGACCTTAGTTAAAAATTGGAAATGCTTTATTTTGAATGTGTATTTCTTTAAGTTATTTTTCAAAATATATATTTGGTACATATGAACCACTATAAGTGATTCCATTACCAAATATAAACATAAATAGCTCAATGAGGTAAACCTAGCTTTTTTATTTTTGTTATATAAAAAAATGCATTTTCACAGGTTAAGAGCTTAAGTGCACGATCTGGTGTCAGGTTTGGCTGGAGCTGACATTTGAAATCCCAGCCTATCGTTACAGTGATCCTCTGCCCTGGACCCTGGGTAACTGGGCAGCATCTTGGAATAGAGGCTTTCCAATTCCTGTTCCCTAGCTTCTTTTTTTTTTTTTTTTTTTTGTATTTGGTACAGGGTCTCAGTACCAGACTCGGAGTGATCAGGCTGTGTTCAGCCTCCTAAGAGCTGAGATTATGGGGTGTACCAATGGCTGTCTAGGCATGCCCCCAGGGGCTGGGGATCTAACCCTGGCCACTGTGAGCTATCTGGCTGGCCAATCCCAGGCTTCATCTTTTACCATGAGCTCCCTCTTACTGAGTAGAACTAATCTTGCTAGGCCTCTGTTTCCTTTCTCCTTTTTTTTTTTTTTTTTTTTTTAATGAAGTTCTCCAGTAGATGTAATGTGTATCTACTGTCTGGGAGGGCGTGTGTGGATAGGAGGCCGCTGAGCTAATGAAGGCTTCCCCAAGTGTGCTAAATATCTCTAAAAGCGTTGGAAACTCACTAGTTTCTCTAGATAAAATATACACCATGGGAACATTTCTTAAGACCCAGAATATAGGAAGGTAAAGGAATGCATGATAAAATTTAGGTTAACATAATTTGGATGTTGTAAATAACTCTTTGAAGCTTGCATTGACGCTGATTACATGGTGTGGGATAGGACAGTTGAAACCATGAAACATTAACAAGCTTGTCTTGCCTTTTTTTCCTCCCTCAAACCTCTTCATGGACAGTTGGGCTTTGAAGTGAACAGCAGTGTCTTCTTTAAGTCTTTAAGTAAATAAAAGTGGAGTTGAGGAATTTTTCCCTAGGGTACACTGTGGGCTGCCTGGACAAGTGAGTGCTGGGCAGTGACACTCAGATAAAGAGTCCAAGAATTAGTAGCACTGTGGGCTGGCAGGCAGCTCCTCTCTGGGCACTCCTGCCTGGCCTCTTATCCCCAGTGTCCTCCTGTCTGCTGACACCAGTGATTCAGGACTGGCAGGCCTGTGGGCAAACACCCCAAGATGGTCTGTGGGGTTTCTTAGTGTGGAGTAAGTTCAGAGACTGATGAAGTAAAAGGTTCTTGCTGCATGAGACCAAATACAACATTAAAAAAAAAAAAAAAAAAAAGAGGATCCACACACACACACACACACACACACACACACGCATTTTTTATATCTTAAGGAAAGGTCTATAGTATGTTCAGGATCTCACTACTAGACTGGACTCATAGAAATCTGCCTGTTTACAGCCTCCCAAGAGCTGGGATTACAGGTGCGCACCACCATGTCCAGTCTCCATTGCAGTCTCAGTGTGCTGCAGCAGTGGGGCCAGCACACACAGCAGGCCCAGGGATCGAACCCCCAGCATCTGTACTTGCTTGGAGGTGCTTTAATTTACTGAGCTATTTTGGCTGGCCCTAAAAGAGGATATATAAGATAAAAAGAAATTTTTAATGAACTAAAAATATCCTTTAAGGGGGGACACAGCAGGAACATGAGGTTCTGTGGGCAGGCACTACAGCTGTGGAATGGTTAACGGTGGTGGGAAGCACAGGCCCAGCCGGGAGGGGCACCACAATGTGTGAAGACAGGTGATGCGACGAAAAGCAAGTCCTGTGAAGCTGATGTCTCCAGTGATCTTCAAAAATAAGTAGAAAACCATTATAAGCTCTCCTTACCTAAAGATTTCTATCACTTCTGGAACTTCTGTGAACTTGATCATGAAGAACCAGTCAATGCACTTTCCACAAGCCTTGGACTACAGTTAATGGGCCCTTGTGATATCCTCGCTGGAAAACATAAAATAAAGAAAAAAATCAAGAGCCTTGAACTGTAATCTTCTCTGGAGGTCTTACTATGATCCTCCTGAGTTCCAGACCATTATTGTTGGCAATAACAAAACTCAGTACCAAATGGGGTATTTCAGAGATTGTCCTGATGAACTTCCTATATATATTGGTACAAATGAAGCAACGAAAAATTGCATACTTGTTTAAACTGGAGCTAATGTGTTGGCTGTAGTCAACTTATTTTTGATAAAAAGGCTTAAAGAACAGATAAGCAAGTTAGTTTCTTGAAAAACGTAGATGAAAAACTCACACAAGCAGCAAGATAATTGGGGTACTCCCTGGAACAGAGAACTGTGAAAATGAAACAGAGAGACAAGAAAGTTGTGACAAAGACCTTTCATGGTGCAGGCTTGGTTGTTCCAGTAGATAAAAATGATGTTGAGTACAGAGAACTCCCTGAAACAGATGCTGACCTCAAGAAAATCTGCAGAGTCATTGTTGAGGCTACAAGTGATGAGAAGAGACAAAAAGCCTTTGCTCCCACCCAGGTAATGATGACTTTTGCACAGTTTGCTAATGATGAATGTGACCATGGCGTGGGGCTGGAGCTGGGGATGGACCTCTTTTGCTGTGGATCACATTATTTTCACAAAGTGGCTGGGAAGTTTTTAGCTCTTGCATATAATTTATTAAAGAGGACTCTGTTTGCAGAAAGTATCAAGGACCACCTGGTCAACAGAAGTAAAGAGAACATAGACCAGCTGGCAGGATGAATGAGAGTTTGCTTGGGTGCACCATGTTTTAAACCATTCTAAACCATTCATATTAAATGTGAGGGGTTTTTGTTTGTTTTTAAGGCATACAGAAAATAAACTGAGGAAAACATTTACTAAATATCTTTTAGGGGCCTGGGAGATAGCTCAATGGCATAAGCATTTCAGTCATCTGTCCCCTCCCCGAAAAAAGATCCGTAGGGTACAATGTAACCATGTAATCTTATTCCAAACTCCATAACAGTTTAGTACCCTTTGAGGTTTTGTTCTTGGATTTCTAGGGTGTGGAATGACAAGATTTTAAGGTTTTGTTAAGTTTCTGTGGTAACGTCACACTCATGCCTTCTTATTGATGAAATTCAGGAAGAGTGCATACTTTCTCTCAATCTAAAATCACAGATTAAGATGGGGAGATAGCTCAGTGGAGTAAGTGTTTCCCTAGGAAGCACAAGGTCCTGAGCTCAATCCCTGGTACTGTAAAAAATAAAAACAAAATGTAAAATCACAGGTTAGCCGAGTATTGGGGTGGACACCTATGAGCCCAGTCCTCAAGAGGCAAGACGGTGACTGGGTTTAAACTAGCCTGAACTAAAAACCCAAAAATAAATAAGTAAAATAAAATTACAAATGTTTTGATTGTGTGAACTATATGTAGTCATCTTTCCTCTCCCTTCAATCCAGGACAACGGTCACTGAGCTGTGTTAAGTCTCCATTCTCCTACATATGTAGTACTTTTTTGGATCCTTTAGTGTATTTAAAATCTAACAGAAAAGTGTTTTGTGTGCAAATAAGGTAGGTACCTCATTAGAGGAAAAGGTCACTCTTCTCAAGTTTGCTTTTAAACAATCTGTGTTGAGGATTAGAGTTCTTGCTTTATTTTATTGATCAGTAAGTAATTGGCAACAAAATTGTTTTCAGATTAATTTCCAGAAGAGAAATTTGATTCGAATCATAATTTCAATCAGATTCTGTCCTTACTGGTACCGCTTTGGAGAATACATGGAACTTTGAAAGCAACAGCTAATGTTACTGAGCTGCAATTCCTTTTGATCTTTGGAAAGGTTGGGGGTTTTGAGAGATCATGTGGTCTGCTCTTACCCCTCTCCTTGCTCTCCCTTAGTAAGCTGGGCTCTGAGCATTTCAGGACCTTTTGTAAGCAAGGGACCCACTAGCCAGCTGTCTCTCCTCAACTAACCATGGTCTTAGACTTTGGGCCTGCTTGCTGCTTCCAGCTTTGAAAGCTGCCTTTTCTTTCTGTTCCATCTGCAGTGGCCTTGCTGAAGCACTCAGGCCTTAGACCTGAAATGTCTTTCCAGCAGGAAATTTAGATGACCTCTTCCAGATCATTCTCACGGCTTTTCATCTCATCATTCCACCTTTCAAAAGCTTCTATCATGGGGTCATAGTTGGGTGCCTTTTAACACTCAGATGTGAAATCCACAGGCCAGTGTTCAAAATTCAAGTTGGCTTGAAAGGATCCATGTGATCTTAGTTTTAGGAGTTAAGGCTAACTGTGTCTAACCATTCTGCGTGTGGGTAATATTTTTAAAATATAATTTTACCTTTAGAGACATATTTCCTTAGTTTGAAAAGCCAAGTAGTACAACAGAGTGCAAAGACAAAGCAACAGTCCACTGTTCCTGCCTGCTCTAAGCTTGGACTTCCCATTGACAATCACTTTTTACTTGTCTGTTTGTGCTGTAACCCCTGAGTTAGAATTGCATTCAACTATGGGAAGATGAGAACCAGGTGACAGGACGTTATGTAAAGTGAAGATTGATTTCGCTGTCATAGCACTAAGATGTCTGCAGCTCACAGGTAGTAGGATGGGGCTGTTACATTACCAGGAAGACCCTTCATTGTAGGTGGTTATTTACTTACTAATTCTTCCCTCAAATCCATGTTTCAATATAACTTGTACAACCAGTTTTTAATTTTTCCATTTTTGCCTATGCTGGGAATTGAACCTAGGACCTTGCACATGGCAGACAAAGGATCTCCCACTGAGATTCCCAGCCCTGCATCTCCAGCCCTGATTTTTCCATTGTGGATGTTATCTGTTAGAAAAGGCTGTAGAGGGCCGGGCGTGGTGGCGCACACCTGTAATCCCAGCACTCGGGTGGCTGAGGCAGGAGGATTGGTGTGAATTTGAGACCAGCCTGGGCTACAAAAGTGAGCTCAAGGCCAGCCTGAACTGCACAGCGGGACCCTGTCTCAAAAACAAACAAACAAACAAACAAACAAAAAACACAAAAAAGAAAAGGCTGTAGAACACTTGGACAGCTCTTGTTTCTCTACTGGCTATGTCCTTTCAGCTTTTTTTCTTTTTTCCAAATATAATTTAGATTAAGTCAGTATACCTTGTTGCCATTGTTATTATTAGATGAATGTCGTCACAACTAAACCACCAACCAATTAATTCTCAATTTTAACTAAGATAGGAAGTTATTTTTGTGTTATTGAAGTGAATTTTCATTCCTTTCATTTAGCTTTTTCAGTGTATAGTCAGGGATTTTGTCCCAGGCTTTTATTTTATTTTTTAAATAGAGTAAGACAGTTTCTTTGGAGAAGAGTAGAAAAGGAGATTGGCAGACTGGTACTCTGGAAGAGTAGAGGGCATGAGAAAGATGCCCCCTCCCCTTTAAAAATAGTCAAAAACCTCAAGCAATCTGTTGCTTTTCATTTCTTCCACAATCTTCCATGTTTCTACTTCAGCCTACACTTTGTATTGTAGGCCTGCAGTCATCCCCAGATTTTCATTTCATTTCATTTTCTCTCTCTCTCTCTCTCTCTCTCTCTCTCTCTCTCTCTCTCTCTCTCTCTCTCTGTCTCTTTCTCTCTCTTTCTCTCCCCCCACCCTTTTCCCCTCCTTCATGCATTTGGTTGTTGCAGAGTCTCATTATACAGTTTGGACTCATAGTCATCCTGTTTTCAGCCTCCCCAGCTTTGGAATTACAGGTGTGCACCACTATGCCAGGACTCTGGTAGGCTCAGCCCACCCTGGGGGTAGGACTGGCGCAGCATGTGGTACCAGAATCAGAACAGTTGTTCCTGCTCTTGCCTAAGTTTGCCCGAGCAGGCGCTTTAGTCCATTGAGCTATCTTGCTGGCCTCAGATTTTTTTTTTTTTTTTACTTTTTGAGACAGGATCTCACTATGCAGTTCAGGCTGGCCTTGAGCTCACTTTGTAGCCCAGGCTGGTCTTGAATTCACACCTATTCTCCTGCCTCAGTCTCCCAAGTGCTGGGATTACAGGTGTGTGCTACCACGCCCAACCCAGATTTAATTTCTAATGGTAGTACTTATCTTTTTCCTCTGTTGAATTCTTTTTTGGGTTCTATGGTGTTTTCTCTAAGTGGGTGTTTTTCTGTAACTTTTTGAGCATGTTCATCAGAAGTAGATAGTTGTACCCTAGCCTGTCTGACACGCTGTTCCCTCCCAATTGCACACTAGGGTTGGCAGCTTGCAGGATGTGAGTGGTAGGTTAGAGATGACTTTCCTTGGGTACTAGGCCCTGTCTTCCATCTGCATGAGGAGGAGTTTGGATGGTCGTCTTTTTGACTCTGCAAATATTCAGGACATTCAGTCCATGCAGTGCTTCTGCATTTGCCATTCTGGCTGGAGTGTTGAACCCTTAGTACTGGTCTTAGATTTCTCCATTCTGTTCTTGCATTCCTGTTACTCAGATGTTGGACCTTCAGGAGTCCATCATTTTTTTTCTTCCCCAAATTTGTATTTATTTATTTTTTGTTCTGATATTTGGGAGACAACTACAATTTTATACTGTGGATTGAACCCTAAGTTTTATTACTGAGTTACATCCCTTTTTTATTTTGAGACAAGGTCTTGCTAAGTTATTAAATTGCCTGGGCTGGGTCTTGAAATGGTATTCCTCTTGCCTCAGCTTTGTGCTGTGCTGGGATTACAGTTGTGTACCACCACACCTGGCTGTTATTGATTTATGCACACATTTATTTTTTTATTTTATTTTATTTTATTTTTTTTTGTCTTTTTGAGACAGGGTCTCCCTGTGCAGTTCAGGCTAGCTTTGAGCTCACTTTTGTAGCCCAGGCTGGTCTTGAACTCGCACCGATCCTCCTGCCTCAGCCTCCCAAGTGCTGGGATTACAGGCGTGAGCCACCACGCCCGGCTATGCACACATTTATGTTACGTATGCTTTTCTTTTTTCCAGTTCTGAGGACTGAACTCAGGACCTCCTATATACCAGGCAAGCATTGTATCACAGAATTACAGTCTAGTCCCTGGCAATTTCTTTTGTTTGTTGTGTTGTCCTTTTCTTCTGAATTCTGAGTTCTCTTTCCTCAGTGTTTGGGTTGAGTTTTGCTTAGTCTTTTCATGATAGTACTGGTTATCACTGTCTCTATAGTTGAGGCTGACTGAAACTTGGTACATATTGACTCAAAGCATTGGTTCACCATACCATTAGGAAACAGGGCATGGGCCCTTCCCATCTGCGGGGCCCTACAGGACTTGGTAACATAATTCTTTCTTTTGGCCCTGAAAGTTTCTCCAGAGAGGAGTTTCCCGCCTCCTGCCTGGGAGTAACAGCAGGCTGGCTTCCTGAGGTGGAGGAGGAGCAGGTCTGGCATCCCTTCTCCTGCTTGCTCCTAATCAGGCTTCGGTGTAGTCCCTGAGTCTCTTTTCTGCATGTCTGCAGTCCTCTTACGCTTTGCCCCACCAGCACCATGGTCTATGGGCTCCTCCGCTGTATAGGTTACCTGTATTCTGCTAGTCTCTTCTTTATTCCACAGATATGGTTTAAGGACTCAGGATCCCAGGCACTGAAAGGTGAATGGAACAAGATTCTTGTCCTCCTAGAGCTCAGGTTGTCTTGCAGGCTCTTTTAGGGTGTAGTCCCAGCTGGTACAGAGATGGGGCTAAGTGCTGTGGGCAGAGCTGCAGTGAAGGTGCCCAGTACACACCCTTTGCTGGGCTTGTGCATGTCCCTATTGGTTTGCTGTGCAGTTGCTGGTTTGTCCTCAGAAGGCTCCGAGTCCGTGAGTAGGAGTAAGGAAAGGAAATAAGGGAAGCAGCCTGCTCAGGCATTGAAGAGAGGACAAAGGCTACAGGATGCAAAGGCAGAGACATGCATGTGGGAGCTGAGGCCTGGTGCATGGACAGTGTCTGCTCCTCAGGTGGCCAGGAAGGCGGGCAGGGGCGAGGGTACTGCTGCAATGGAGGAACTGTGTGTCACAGAATGGCTTGCAGTGATGTGATGCTGGGCTGGCTTAGTTCCAAAACTAAGTATGTTAGTTGAAAGAAGTCACCAGCTGAAAATAAATAGTAAGGGAACAAGAAATGTTCTTGCCTCTCACCATTTTCTAAAAACATAGATAACAGGGTGAAATCCAAAGCTGAATAGACCTCCCTTTACCACAACACCTGACAGCTCAGTTTTTTTCTTTTTTTTTTTAATTTTTTATTTTATTTTATTTCTTGTTTCAGAACTTTTGTTTGTTTATTTACTTTTATGGCCGGCTCAGCCTGCCCTGAGGGCAGGGCTGGTGCAGCATGTGGTGCCAGGGATCCAACCGCAGTCCCTGCAGCCGCCCAAGCTCTCCTAAGCAGGCACTTTAGACCACTGAGCCATCCCGCCGGGCTGACAGCTCAGTTTTTAAGGCTCTTGCGTTGTTGTATGTCACCCTAGTTAGTATAAAAGAAGTGAATTAAGGGCTGGCCTTAGGCACAGGATTACAGGGGCTGAGGGTTTGTACCCTGGCCTGCTGTGCTGGCCCCACCCCCCAGGGGTGTGCAATTGGGACTGGGCTTGGTGGCGCGTACCTGTAATCCCAGCTCTTGGGAAGCTATAAACAGGCGGATCAGTACGCGTCCAATCTAGTAGTGAGACCTTGAACACCCTGTAGAGCTTCCCTAAAAAAAAAAAAAAGATGAATTAAGATAATTTCTCTGTCATTTTCTGAACATAAAAAAGTGTCAGTATTTTAAAGCAGTATGGAAATGCACCCATGTGAAGAAAAAGATAATTTAAAGTTTTTAACTATGAAAGAATTACTTTATTTTTGTAAGTGAATGAGTGTTGTTGTTTGCTTTGTTTTTTTGTTTTTGAGACAGGGTCTTGCTATGCAGTTCATACTAGTCTTGCACTCCCTATTGTAGTCCAGGCTAGCCTTGAACTCTCTATAATCCTCTTGTCTCAGCTTGATGAGAGCTGGGATTACAGGTGTGTGCTACCACTGGTCAGTGGCAGAATTTTAAAATGCACCCTTTACTTTTAATCTGACACACTTTTTTTTTTTTTTTTTAAATGCTATTGGGAATTTAATCTAGGACCTTCATAATGAGCTGTACCCTTAGCTTTTTAAATTTTTTTTATTTTGATACAGGGTCTTGCTAAGTTGCTCAGGCTGGGCTTGAAATTTTAGTCTTCTTGCTTCAGTTTCCGAGGGTGCTGAAATGATAGTATTGATTCTTCACTATTGGAGAGAGATGTTCATTTTATAATTAATAGGTATGCAGCTATCCTAAAAAATTAATTTCTGTTCATTTGCTTTTGGGACAGAGTCTAACTATGTTGCTCAGGCTAGCCTCAAACTTGTGGCAATCCTTCTGCTTCAGCCTCCTGAGTACTAGGATTACAGGTGTGCACCACTGCACCGAGCAAAAAATTAAATTTTTTAAAATTAATTTTTGAGGCAGGCGGATTGCTGTATGTTCAAGACCAGCCTGAATTACGTGGTTGAGACTCTGTCTCAGAAACCAAAAAGTTAATTTTACAGCTGTCACAAATGGATTTTTTTTTTTAACCCAAAGTGTTTCAAATCATATTACTGAAAAACTTATTAGTAGAAGAACCCTCATTTAAAGTGAATATGGGAAAATATTGAGGAAATACTACCTTCAGATTTGTAGAATATATTCTCAAGCTGTCAGGACATTGGAAAATTACTGGCAATGCTATCTTTTCAATTTTGCCAGTTCGGTTAGATGTCAGGGACAGCATTTATAATTATAAATGTAGATGACATTTGAAATATTTTTTAAAATGTGAAACAAAAAATCAAATAACAGTTTATGTAACAAAAGTAGTAACTGTAGGTTTTTCCTTCTATGAATATTTTATTTTTTTAAATGTTAAGGTTTGTTTTAAAGTTTAGATAATTCTTGTGAAAGTGTTGTTGTTGTTATTATTATTATTATTATTATTATTATTATTATTATTAATTTAGGACACTGTGAACAGGGTTTCACTACATAGATTGGACTTGTAATGATTCTCCTGTATTCAGCCTCCCAAACACAGGGATTAGAGATACATGCCACCACACCCAGTTTCAATTGCTGTCTCAGCGCACCCTGGGGGCAGGGCCTGCTCAGCATGCCAGGGATCAAACTCTGGCTACTGTGCTCTGCCTAAGCAGGCACTTTAATTGAGCTGTATGGCTGGAAATCTTGTGAAATTATGTTAAGATTATTGAACAAAAACCGGATATTAGGACTGGGGATATAGCTCAGTGGCACAGTGCCTTCCTAGCAAGTGTGAGGTCATGAGTTCAATTCCCATACCAATAAACAAACAAACAAACAGGACATCATGCCTGCCTACCTGCCTGCCTGCCCACCCTCCCTCCTTCCTTCCTGGAACCAGACCCACAAGCACTCTACTGCTGAGCTATATTTCCAGCTTTTTTATTATTTAGAGTCAGAGTCTTGCCAAGATCACACAGTTGCCCAGACAGAGCTCCAGCTGTGCTTGTTTTGTCTTCAGGAGTGCTGGAATCACAGGTGTATGCTACTGTGCCCAGTTCCTATGTTTCTTGAAAAATAGCCATAACAACCATCTTCATTTATTCCAGAACATTTCATCATCTCTAAAAGAAACCCTGGGGCTGGGATGGAGTTCAGTGGTAGAGCACTTGTCTAGCATGTACAGGGTCCTGGGTTTGATCCCCACCACCGTTAAACCACTGCTCCATACTCTAACCCTACAGTTTTCCCCTGGCACATGAGCTCTAAGCAGCCATTACTCTACATAGAATATCAGTTTGCTTGTTCTGCACATTTCCTATAAGTAGATTTGTATGTGGTCTTTTGTGTCTGAATTTTTTTTTTTTTTTTTTTGTGGAACCAGGGATCAGACTCAGGGCCTTGCACTTGCCAGGCAGGCACCTGTGCTCCTGAGCTATCTTCCTGGCTCCTCTGACTTCTTTTTAACTTAAATGTTTTCAAAGTTCATCTTGTTTTGCAGTGCATGCCTTTTTATTGCCAAACTGTCCTTTATGTGAATAACCCACATCTTACCCATTCACTCATCAGTTGATGGGCATGTGGGAGGTCTCAGTCTTGGCTGTTATGAGCAACATTGATATCAGTATTCATGCACACGTTTTTGTGTGCATGTAAGTTTGCATTTTTCTGGGGTGTATGCCTCACAGTGGAATTGCTGGCTCATGTGGTGTTTGGCATTTCAGCAACTGCTGATCTGTTTTCCACAGCAGTTGCACATCCCACCACAGCATGTAGGGGTTCCACCTTCTCCTCATCTCCAGCTATTCTTAGCTGACTTTATTTATTTATTTATTTATTTATTTATTGTGGGGCCAAGGTTCAAACTCACAACCTTGCACTTGCCAGGCAGGCGCTTGTGCCATGGAGCTATCTCCCCAGCCCCGGTGTATGTATGTATGTATGTATGTATTTATTTATTTATTTTCGGTGTATTGATTTTTGAGACAGAATCTTACTATGTAGCTC
>PVJA010044691.1:0-16011 GCA_004027025.1 Myocastor coypus | reverse complement strand
GATTGCCAATATTTTGGCCATAGCCCCTCAAGGTCAATGAGGACTCAGGACATAACAGACCCTGTACTGTAACATTCTATAGCTCAGTGGTATCCCAAATTTTCTGTTCAAGGAAATTATGGGGCCACAGAGGAAAGGGATTGACAATGTGTAGAGTGCCTAAGGAGAGTCACCTAGAGAGGAAACATTCTCTTGGGCTTTCACAGAGAGCAAGCTGGACAAGCAATGGCTGTGGCTCATCCAGATGGCTGACACTGACAACAGTTCTACAAAGCACTGGATATACATGGTTTTAAAGTAAATCCCAAGGGGATTTGACTGACCTTGGGAGATACAAAAGTTTCATGTTTTGTTATGCAGGTCTTGCTTTAACTTGACCTTAACCACCCAGCAGAAAAGTTTAACCACGAGGCATAAAATGTAAATAGATTAGTATGCTGCGCTATAAAAGGCTTAAATTAACAGCTTCTGACATTGCCAGTTCTGCCAATAATCCACTGCTATTATGCAATATCGGAGTATGTATACAACTACTTTCTCTTAGTTCAATGAGAAATTTTGGTACCAACATAGATTAGAAAAATTATCATGTTGGGGGCTGGAGAGATAGCTCTGTGGCACAAGTGCCTGTCTGGCCAGTGCAAGGTTATGAGTTCAAACCCTGGTCCTGCCAAAAAAAAAAAAAAAAAAAAAATCATGTCTGCATCCTGTGCTCTGTATAACTACCACAAAGACAACGATATGCATTGTATCAATTATTGGGAATGTACTGCTATCATGTTTTTGAAAATGTCACATTGTTATTTCTTTTTTAGAATTTCATTTTATTTCATTTTTCTTAAACCTCATTTACTTATTTGTGTTATGGCTGGCTCAGCCCTGGGGTCGGGTGGCGCAGCATGTGGTGCCAGGGATCGAGCAGCGGTCCCAGTGCTTGCCTGAACTTTCCTAGGCAGGCGCTTTAGACCGCTGAGTCATCTCCCTGGCTTACATAGTTATTTCTTATTAAAAGAAAAAAGAAAGAAAGAAAGAAAGAAAGAACCAAAATCTCGTGCTCCTGATTTCAGAAGCTGGGAGGTTTAGGATTGAGGCCCCAGAAGATTCAGGGTGTCCCAGCAACCCCGGGGGTGACACTTTCTTGGCACATCTCCACATGGTGATAAGGCCGACAGAACTCCCTCAGACCTCTCTGATAAGCACGCTAGTCCTACCCTGAGGGCCCCCCCGGTCTGCTCTCCTCACTCCCTAGAGACCCCTGCACTATAGGAACAGAGGGAGACACAAACATCCATATCCCAGCAGGCGCCCCTTGTCTTCCCAGTGACCACGCTGTCCCAGGTTGTCTGGACCCTTGGGGTCTCCTAGGATACTAAATACTCAGTCCTAAGACCAAGGCATCCTGGGAAAAGCAGGGTGGTAGTCACAATGGACCAGAGCCTCACGCAGTGCCTGCGGGTGACTACGGCTCACAGCCGTGGCCAGACCCCGGTCACGCTGCTGTTCAGCGCCTCGGTCTTGCCAGTCAGGCTCCAGGAGCCACTGGATTCTGAAGGAATGGGCACGAGGGCTTAGGAGAGTTTCCCAAGACAAAGACAAACAATCCAATTTAAAAATGGGCCAAGAAAAAAGCAGAGAGAGCCCTTGAATAGACACGCCAATGGCCAACTTGCTCAGTGTCATTTGTCATTACGGAAACCCAAATGACAGCCACAATGTGGCACAGCTTTGCTCCCGCTGGGATGGCTATAATTAAAAAGAAGCAGGCAAGGCATGAGTGCTGGCCATGGAGCCCTCCCTGGTGGCCGTGGGTGGCAGGCAGTGGCTCATGGCTGTGGGGTGCAGCCTTTTGTGGTTGAGTAGCCTGATGAGCCACACCGGAACAGCTGAGCTAGCTGAACGGTCCTTCCACAGGGCCTGTCCCCGTGTTCCTGGACAAGCCTTGGCCACGGCCTTAGTTGATCTAACCGCAGCTAATGGGACTACCGTGCACTATGTAGATGGTCCTGTTCATTCTTCTTCTCTCAACAGAGCTCAGGGGCCTTTGGTGCAGATTTTAAATTTCCTGGCCAAAAGGATATATGGAGTTTCAAGGTCTGGGGCCAATTACTGTCCCCAAAGTCCCCTACAAAGGATTTGCTTTGGCCCCAGGTGCCCAGCTCTTTAGGCAGCGTGCGTGTAGCCTGCCAGGCCCTGCCCACCACAGCGGCACAAGGTGTCTTCCAGCTCCCTAGGTTCGGAGCTGTGTGAGCTCTGAATCCTCAGATCAGCCCGGGACAAGGCCCTGGTGTGAGTCTCAAGGAAGAAATATGGCCGAGCTCCCTTCCCCAGGAGCTGAAGCTTGCAATACACTAGCAGCCTCCCTCCCCAAAACCCGCTTCAGGACTGGAGACCTCTTGGGGGTTATACAACTGAGTGGCAAGGCATAGTCTTGGGGGTCCTCACCCAGGCTTTAGGACTTGTTCAAAGGCCCATCAGATATCTACCAAAGCAGCCGGACACGACACCCAGGAACGGCCAGGAGCCCCAGGGCAGTGGCTGCTTCTATTTTTTTAATAGAAAGAACAGCTCTTACGATGACTATGGAAACCCAGGTGCGGTGGCACACAGCTGTAGTCCCAGCACTGGGGAAGCAGAGGCGGGAGGGTGCCTTCTGAGTTTAAGGCCAGCCTGGAGTGCACAGAGAGAACCTATCTCAAAGAAAAATTAACCAAAAAAGAAAGAAGAGACAAGTTGGCTGTGTGGCCCTTTCTCCTAGAGCAAGGGTCCCACTGAGACCTGGCTGTGGCCAAGGGACATCCCACACCTGGTCACAGTGGCCTCTGGTACTCGGTCCTGAGAGCTCATGAAGATCAAATGGGCCCCATATACACTTACTTTTATTTCATTATTTTGAGACGGTCTCATTTCATGTAGCTCACCTTGGCCTTGAACTTCCTGGCCCTGAAAGGGAGGAGACCTTCCTGTGTCAGCCTCCCTAAGCACTTGGACCACAGCTGCGTGCCCCATGCCAGGCAATAGCTGCCCCTTCTAAACCTCTGTGTTGCCTGCGTGTGGCTAAAGGGCTAAGACCCCAACTCTCAGTCCTCAGTCACTGCTCCCAACTCACGCCCAGACACAACCAGCCATCCGAACGGCAAAGCCCAGATGTGAGGCAGTTGGGGTTCGAGTGGAGCTCCTGCCCTGGAGCACCGGGCCTGGAGCACCCGCTCCAGAGACCACCCCCCACCGCATCGATGACCTGTGGAAGGGGGTGTGGAGCTCCTGTTTCTCTGAGGCTTCAATCCAAGCCCTCTGAAGCCCTCCTATGGGCCAGAAGTGCGCCCTCATCCACGCACTGGCAAAGGGGCTCTGTCCCCCATGTGCCCCTCTGCTTTTCTTTCCATCTTCAGCCTGTGCCACTGCAGACCTCTGGGTCCCCCACAGCTGGATGAGACTGACGCCACCTTCAGTGTTGCTACCCTGGGTCGGGGAGGACCCCGGCTGGTGCCAGGCATTAAGGGCATCCGAGCTGCTGCCCTCCATGCAGGCCCCAGAGGGGCCAGGCAGCACCAGCTCCGAGTGCTGTGAGCACAGGCCCAGCAGAGCTCCTCTTCCTGCCGCACCCCCGACTCCCAATTCCACTCCAGTCCCCAGGACCACCTGGAGACCACACACATCCCCTCACCCAGTGCTCACCACCACACGGGTGCTGTTATCCGACAGGGTATCGATCGCCAGGGTGCCCCCACCAAAGTCCTGGCTCAGCTGGGTCCTGTCCATGTGCAACACCTGCCTGGGGCTGTCTCGGGCTCTCCGGTGCCAGCCCTGGGTGTGCCCCTCGGTGGACCACATGGAGCCTTGACCTTCATCATGACCTGCAGGAGGAAGAGAAAACCGAGTGTCGCAGGCCCGAGTGGAGGTTGGAAGCGGGTGGGCGTGGTGGTGCACATCTGTAATCGCAGTACTCAGGAGGCTGAGGCAGGAGGATCGCCTCAAGTTTGAAGCCAGACTGGGCTACATAGTGAGCTCAAAGTCAGGCTGAACTATATAGAGAGACCCTATCTCAAAACAGAAAAGAGAGGTCTGGCAGGATGGCTCCGTGGTCTAAAGCGCCTGCTTAGGAAAGCTTGGGCGGCTGCACGGACTGCGGTTCAATCCCTGGCACCACATGCTGTGCCAGCCCTGCCCTCAGGGCAGGCTGAGTGGCCGAAATTTTCCCTTATGACAACTTAGCTACATCAGCAGCTGCCAGCCAAGAAGACTTCTTTCTTTCTTTCTTTCTTTCTTTCTTTCTTTCTTTGGAACAGTCTACAGGGTGTTAGGTTCTCACTACTAGATCTAACTTGTAGTGATCCGCCTGTTTACAGCCTCCCAAGAGCTGGGATTACTGGCACGCGTCACCACACCTGGTCTCAGTCGCCCTGTCAGTGCACCCTGGAGGCTGGGCCAGCATGGCAGGCCTAGGGATCGGATGCTGGCACCTGCGACTGCTTGCAGGTGCTTTAATCCACTGAGCTACTGGGCCAACCTCCAGAGTGTATTTCAAGGTGACCCTTGCAGTCCTTCTCCACACCTGTGGACTTGATGGAAGCACTCTCCTAGCTCTTTTTTTTTTTCTTGTTTCAGAACTCTTGTTTGGGGGCCCAGCAGGATGGCTCAGTGGTCTAAAGCGCCTGCTTGGGAAAGCTTGGGCGGCTTCAGGGACCGCGGTTCGATCCCTGGCACCACATGCTGCGCCAGCCCTGCCCTCAGGGCAGGCTGGGCCGGCCATAAAAATGAATGCATAAACAAAATAAAGGTTCTGAAACAATAAATAAATAAATAAATAAATAGATAGATAGATAGATAGATAAATAAATAAAATTTAAAAACAAAAAAAGAACTTTTGTCTGTTTATTTATTTATTTTTATGGCCAGCTCAGCCTGTCCTGAGGGCAGGGCTGGTGCAGCATGTGGTACAGGGGATCGAACTGCGGTCCCTGCAGCCGCCCAAGCTTTCCCAAGCAGGTGCTTTAGACTGCTGAGCCATCCTGCCGGGCCCCTCTCCTAGCTCTTGTGTCTTTTTCTTTTTTTTTTTTTTTTTTTTTTTTTTTTTTTTTTTTTTTTTTTAATTTTTTAATTTTTTTTCTTGTGTCTTTTTCTTTTAACCCAAAACTATCTCGACGGGAAAATTTACAGCTACCTACAGAGTGGCAGCCAAGAAAGACTTGCGATCCGCTGGAGGTGACACTTGTCCCCCGGCCTCTCCCAGGGGACTTAGGATGACAAGCTAAGAAGTACTGGTAATGTAGCTCAGGGCCTCTCCAGCTTGGCACAACTGACACCTTAGATGGGACCTTTTTTTTTTTTCAGGACCAGGGTTTGAACTCACAACCTTGCACTTGCCAGGCAGGCACTTGTGCCACAGAGCTATCTCCCCAACCCCAAAATGGGGTCATTTATATCCTTCAGGGTTTTTTTTTGTTTTTGTTTTTTTGGGTTTTTTAATACCAGTAGTCGAATTCAGGACCTTGCACTTGCCAGGCAGGTGCTTGTGCCTCTGAGCTGCATCCCTGGCCCCAAATTTTAAAACTAGTGAAATACACATAAGATCCACTGCTTGTACAAAAACACACAGCTCAGTGGTTGGTTCCTGTGTGTGGTTTTGGGGACTGAGCCCACTCTGCTCCCCGGCCCCCTTTTTGTTTCTTTCAGACAAGATTTGTTTTCTTTTCGTTTTTTGAAAAAGGGTTTCACTATGCAGGTCCAGCAGGCCTTGAAGTCACTGGGTAGCCCAGGCTGGCCCAGAACTCAGGGTGATCCTCCTGCTCCGGCCTCCCTTGTGCAGGGATTATAAGAGTGCGCCACCACAGCTGGCTGTCATTTCACTTGTCACCCTACTCTGGATGTGTAAGGGACGATGCTGCAGAGTCTAGGTCCTGAGGCTGGGAGACCTCAGGGGAGTGTCAGAAGCTGGGACGGGACTTGTCCGGCACAGGCTGAGCTGAGGCCAGGCTGCTGTTTTGGGGCTGTGATTTGCTGTTTGACATTTTACCCACTTAAGCCCTCTAGCTGCCATGCCTGACAGACCCTTGCCAGGCCCCCCTCGCCTCTCGTCCCTGATCACAACCAGATGTTCCCAGAAAACATGGGGAGAGGCAGGACCTGGCCCAGCTCAGGATGCCCCCGGCTGCTC
This sequence comes from Myocastor coypus, assembly GCA_004027025.1. Taxonomy (NCBI): domain Eukaryota; kingdom Metazoa; phylum Chordata; class Mammalia; order Rodentia; family Myocastoridae; genus Myocastor; species Myocastor coypus. The sequence continues at coordinate 9,857 of PVJA010044691.1, read as the reverse complement.
TTAGCTGGCACAGAGCCCACCAGGAAAGGACAGCCTGCCCCCAGGCCAGACCCCACACAGTCAGGCCCAGCCCAGACTGTGTTGTCTCACAAAGAGCTACACACACACACACACACACACACACACACACACACACACACACTCACACACACACTGCTGCCCTTGCTATCCTAGCTAGGATCTGGGCACCAACAGGCACATGGGTGCTGGAGGGGAGGGAACTGGGGAGTATGATTAATCCCCTGTGTGTCTGAGATACCGGGATGGGAAGACCCTGTCCCAGCTAAAGCTTGCATTCTGGACCAGAAGAACTCCAAGCTGAACTCGGATTCTACCACTCCATGTGACACAGGACCAGTTGCAAAAATTTCTCTAAGCCTCTATTTGCACATCTGTAAGATGGGGATGAGAAAATCTCCACTTGAGCCCGTTGTGTGGCACGGATGGGTCATGCCAGCTCTCTGGGACCCTGAGTCAGGAGGATCACAGGCTAGAGCCCCACCTGGGGAACTTAGCTACTTCGTGAGAGGCTGTCTCCAAATGAAAAATAAAAAAGGTCTGAGCCACCATGCTGGACAACAAAAAGACACCCTCGAAGGTCTCCAGCGCCAGGCTGTTTTCAGAGAGCAACTTTCTTACTTTCAGGGAAAAGCCAGTCTCCCCGGAAGGCTCCAGCTGCTGAACCTTGGCCATCGGCCCCCCACCACACCCTGAACCTCTGTGGCACTGGCAGCAAGGAAGAACCAGGACGGAATAACCAGGACTCTCCCCCAGAGAAGGCGAGCAGGAGCGGCCCGCAGGAAGGGTGTTCTCCTGGAAACGAGTATGGTGTCTGAGGCACCAGCGCCCCTCTATGAAGCCCCTACTGTACGCAGAGCCCACAGGGTGGCTGAAGCCACCTGGGCAGGAGGGAGCGGCGCAACCGGAGCAGACCTTGAGACTAAGAGATGGGAAACAGCAAGTTGCATAGGTGTGAGAAAGCAGGTTGGGGGCCGCCGCCGGAGTCCCTCCCATCCTAGCCTGGGACTCCACCCCGCCCCGAACCCCACTCAGACCCGCCCGGGTCACTCCCGAGGCAGAGAGGGCGAGGCAGGGGCGCGGGAGGGAGCCTGGCCAAGAGTGACAGAGGGCCCCTCCAGGAGCTCAATCCCGAGGCCCCCGGGGGACCCCTCCAGGAGCAAAAGAGAGGTGGGAGCGCCCGCAAACCAGGTTCCAGTCCACTTGCCCGCAGCCCGGGGCCCTGGTGCTCTATGACATCGCCTCCGCTGGCCACCTTGGCCCTTGTCCTACCTGCTCCAGGGAGCTGGGGGTTCAGCGCGCGCGCGGCCGCCCCGAGCACCAGCGCCAGCAACCAGCGCGCGGCCCGCATGGTGGCGCCGGAGCGGGCACCGATGCGGAGCCAAGAGGATTGCGGGCCAGGGAGGGGCCGAGCCGAGATTGAGGGGCGGAGCCCCGACGCAAGCCCCGCCCCAGCCCCGCCTCCCCTCCCTGGACCGAGGTTATCCGGCAAAGGGGGATCCGAGCGCCCCCAGCTGGGGCCAGTGCTTCGGCCACCGCCCTACCCTAAGTGCCACTCGGAGCCCTTGGGTGTCTGATGTCCAGCACGCATCCTCACAGCCCCAGCCCAGCCCCAATTCCGCGCCTCGCGCCCCTCCACGCCCATCCGCAGCCCAGAGGACCCACTAGCGGGCCGGGCGCAGCCGGAGCCACGAGCTCCCGGCTCTAGGGACACAGTGTCTTTGTTTCTTCCAGGACAGAATAAAAATACCCGTGGTTCAGGAGCTGAAGTAGACGACCGGGAATCGGGTCAGGACGAGGAGGCGTTTCTGACCCACTTCGTAGGAGGGGAGAAGCTGGGGAACAGAGTTGACGGGGCGGGGACAGAGAGGAACCCGGGACTAGAAAGGCGGGCGCGGTGGGAACCGGAGGCGCAGGGTGGGTTGGAGGCGCCCCTTGCCCGTCGATGTCAACAGCAGGAGCTCATGGAAGAGGCGAGAACTGAGGCTCCCAGACCTTAGGGTGCACAGCAGCAGTCCCAGTGTGGAGGATCGCAAGTTAGAGCCCAGACTGGGTAATTTATCAATTTAGCAAAATTTAAAATAAAACAAAACAAAAAAGGGCTGCGGAGGGTGTTGAGTACGAAAACCCAAGTCCAGTCCTCAGAAGCAAAACCAAAAGCAAACAAACCCAAAAGGCTTCCTAACCTCTCCACCCCAATTCCCCCTCCTCCGTGCACGGGGCCCAAGCCGACCTCCCCCAGTCCTGAATTATGCTCCAACCAAGCAACAAGCAAGTTCTGACGGTGAACTCTTCTCGATTTCCAATAGAAATCTCAGGGCCAGCGATTCCGCGACGGGATCCGCAGCTGCGGCGTTGCGCTGTGGCCTCTTGCGCCCTCCAGTGGCTACAGGTGAGACTGCACTACCCGCGGCCACTGTCCTCTTGCTCTGGTGCGCAGGTCAGCCTGGGCTGGGACAGAAGTCCCAGGAGGCACCTGCTGCCCCTTCCCAGGATCCCTAGCGTGGCTCAGCCTGGCTGCCCACGGTCTGATTTTCAAAATCTAGAACCTCAGGAGGAAACAGCTTGGTGATATCAGAACTTTCAAACAGGAATCGCGCTCCCGAATCGCCTGGAGCGTTTATTACACAGATCCCTGGACTCTAACACATGTCCTTTATTCACTGCGCCAGGGAATCTTCTTCTCTGGTAGACCTGGGTGCTGTCGCTGGACACACAATTTAGCGTACTCCTGCTCTGAAATTTGTCGTTCCTTTATGCTCGAAAGGGTGGTGGACTAGGGCCAAAGAGACAAAAAAAATCTCGTTTTTAGGAAGTTTGTACACAGCACTAGAATCTGCGTTTAGAAAACGCAACCCAAAAAAACAAAACAAAACAAAAAAAAAAAAAAAAAGAAAATGCAACCCAGGGGGCACCCGGATTTGAACCGGGGACCTCTTGATCTGCAGTCAAATGCTCTACCACTGAGCTATACCCCCTCTGCCGGCGGCCTCGCGCCTGTAACTCCTTAATTCTACTTCCGCGCAGGCGCAGTGGCGCGCTACAGAAAACTGAAGTGAATCCTAGCGCTGTATTGACAAAAGAGTAGAAAAGATAGAGAAGCTACAAGCGACTTATAAGGATTTCTGAAGCTCTGAGCTAATAAGTCCTACTAGTGGCGTAAAAATCGTGATCGGAGAGTGTGGCAAGGACGACCGTCGGGACCGCTCCCTTTCGGAGCGTCCCTCCAGGCTCGAGTCCCCCTTCTCGGCCGGAGCTCTCTCCACTGCCTCTCTGCAGCTTTCCCTTTCCTTCTCCAGCCCAAGCGAGGCCCTTGGCAGCTCAGTCCCTTTCTGAGACTCTAGGGGACCTATGACCTGAGGTGTCCCCCGCACTGCACCCCATCTAGCAACCCGCAGTGCATCGCGAATATCTTCCGGGGCCCCCGGAGCTCCTGGCTCCAGCTCGCGCTGCTCCCGCCCTTGCACTCGCACATGCGCACACGTGGAGGGAGCGACAGGCCGGGGCTCCAACCTCAGCAGCCCCCAAAAGGGTGACGGCCCGCAAGGATGGTTGCCCATGACCCCTTCTGGTTTTGGAAGACAGCAGCTAAGTATGTGTGGGACCCCACCAAAACAAAACAACCCAATTTCCAGAGGGGGCACCCGGATTTGAACCGGGGACCTCTTGATCTGCAGTCAAATGCTCTACCACTGAGCTATACCCCCACCACGCTGTGGCTCCTTCTACATAATCGGTTCTCTGTGCAATAAGGGCGTGGACACACTTTCCTGTGGTTTTGATTTGAGAATTTTGTGAAACATAATGTAATACAAATAATAATCGTCTGATGCAGTTAGTAAACACCCACACACATGTCTGTAACCCCAGTACTCAAGAAGCTGAAGCGGAGTTGGAGCCGGGCGTGGTGGCGCACACCTGTGATCCCAGCACTTGGGAGGCTGAGGCAGGAGGATTGCTGTGAGTTCGAGACCAGCCTGGACTACAAAAGTGAGCTCAAGGCCAGCCTGAACTGCATAGCAAGACCCTGTCTCAAAAAGCCAAAAAAAAAAAAAAAAAAAAAGAAGCTGAAGCAGGAGAAAAAAAAAAAAGAGTCTAAGGCAGGAGGATCCCCAAGAGTTCAAGGCTAGCCTAAACTGTAGAGAAAGACTTCAACATAAGGAAGAAAACTAGAATTCCTGAATTTTTCCTTCAGAGCCATGTTTCAGGAAAGCCCTAAGATTTGGGAGTTCTAGGCCCTTTCTTTCCATGTACAGCCACACACATACACCCTTTGTTTCCACGTACAACCACACACACCCTTTGTTTCTATGTACACCCACACACACACACCCTTTGTTTCCATGTACAACCACACACACACACACACACACACACACACACACACACACACACACAGAGCCAGCACTGCCTGGCTTGGGAAGGGTGACCCTCTTCTCCAGAGGATCCCTCCTGTCTCCTCAGGTAACAGTGCTGCTCCCTGACTACAGAGGAGCACGCAGTCTCTGCCCAGATGGGGTTCCTGCAGTTCCCAGGTTTTCCCAGTCCTGGTCCCCTCCTCCTCGAGAAGTGCTGGTAGTGAATCACCTCAGGCAGGCCCCAAGCACAGCCCAGCTCTCAGTCCTGGCTGCCCGGTGTGGTGCCAGCCCAGCAAGGCCAGCCGCAAAGCCAGTCCCAGAGCCAAGGGGCCCTAACATGAGCCCCACCTGAGTTTCCAAATGTTTGTATTCTGAAAGTTTTGCACAAAGACTAAAAACCAGACCGAGGAACCCAAAATAAGACATGAACAGTTTGCAAGGTGATTTATTATGCCCTTGTTTCTATAAACTCATGCAGTGCTAGAAAGAAAAGGAAGGAAGGAAGGAAAAGATGTCATCCCACAAAGACAAAAGAAACAGGGCCTATAGGCCTCTAGGAACTTTGGGAGTCGGGTTCACTTAGGATGGACATTAGGAGCTACGGGGGCGTCGTGGGAGTGCTTAAAGCCCAAAAGCTGTGGTCAGAGCCAGCATCTGGGCAAGCGCACTGCCACCGAGATACATGCCAGCCCTATTTTATTTTTTACTTTTCTTAACTTTTGTTTACATTTACTGGCTTAACAGAATCAAAGATATACAGAGAAATCTAAATAGAAAGGGCGGTGGAGTTGGACATGAGCAAGGCATCTTCATGCAACTTCAGGGCCCTCTGTGTGTGTGTCAAGGTCCAGCAAACCCAAGTGCTCAGCCTCTGGGGTTTATCAAATTTTTTGTGTAAGAGTTGGTGCTGTAGCTGTTATATACAGGACAGGACAAGGAGATAGCTTGGTGGTCTAAGCGCCCACCCGGGGAAGAGCAAGGACTTGAGTTCGGTCCTCAGTATCACATGCTGTGCAGTTCCAGCACCAGTTCCAGGTGCGCAGTGCCGGCCCTGAAACTGGGCATGGTGGGGCCTGCCTGTGATCCCAGCATTGAAGAGGCTGAGACAGGAGGATCACTAGGAGCCCGAAATGCATAGTGAGACCCTGTATCCAAAAGCCAAGCCGGGCATGGTGGTTCACGCCTGTAATCCCAGCACTCGGGAGGCTGAGGCAGGAGGATCGGTGCGAGTTCGAGACCAGCCTGGGCTACAAAAGTGAGCTCAAGGCCAGCCTCAACTGCATAGCGAGACCCTGTCTCAAAAAGACAAAAAAAAAAAAAAAGATACAATCTTGTTGCGTTGCTCAGGTTGGGCTTAAATTTATGATCCTCCTGCCTCAGTCTCTACCTGGCCCAGGGTCACTTTCTCCCTGGTCTTCCTCAGAGCCCTTATTGTGTTCAATGGCCGGAAGGGACAGTATCCCACTCACTCTACTCATGGCTCTGTGCCTTTGGGGATACTGGCCCGATTAGCCTGGGCACCAACTGGAGCGAGATTTTGGTGTTTTTTGTTTTGTTTTGTTTTTTTGCAGGACTGGGGTTCAAACTCACAACCTTGTACTTTCCCAGCAGGCGCTTGTGCCTTGGAGCTATCTCCCCAGCCCCCAGATTTTGGTGTTCTGATGGCCCAGGCTAGGCGACCACCCACTCTCCACGATGTGCACGAGGCAGGGTTGGATGAGGCGTACGTAGTCTCTGGTGCTACCGAGTGAGGAATCGGGTGGCCATGGCATCAGAGGGTCCTTGACACTCAGCTTGTTGGCAAAGACCAAGAGTGAAGAGTCTCACAGCACCTATGTTCCTGGCCCTGAGATGTCCCTGACTCTGTCCACAGCCGTCCCAGCAAGTCACACCTGGGCCAGGATGGGGCAGATATGAGAGCCCAGCCCAACACTAGCAGCCACATTGAAGGGACAGCCACGAACCTCGATGACAGCAAACCCTTTTCTGGGTTTTTGTGAGTGACTGTTATTATTGTTTTTGTTTGTTTGTTTTTGTCTTTTTGAGACAGGGTCTCACTATGCAGTTCAGGTGGCCCTGAGCTCACTTTTGTAGCCCAGGCTGGTCTCGAACTCGCACTGATCCTCCTGCCTCAGCCTCCTGAGTGCTGGGATTACAGGCAGGCACTACCACGTACTGGCTTAGCCACAGCATGTTCTTATTTTAGTTGGGGTTTTTTTGTGGTACTACGGATTAGACTCAGGGCCTTCAGACTGAACTGCATCCCCAGCCCTTTTTATTTTGAGTCAAAGGCTCACTAAGTCTTAATTTCCCAGCCCGGATTTGAACTCGCTGCAACCCTCCTGCCCCAGGCTCCCAGGGTGCTAGGATTACCAGAGTGCATATGATCAACAGCTTCTAGTTTTTAGACTATTTTAAAAGTCCTGTCCTAGCCGGGCATGGTGGCACATGCCTGTAATCCCAGCATTCGGGAGACTGAGGCAGGAGGATGAGTATGAGTTCGAGACCAGCCTGGGCTACAAAAGTGAGCTCAAGGCCAGCCTCAGCTGCGTAGCGAGACCCTGTCTCAAAAAAAAAAAAAAAAAAAAAAAAAAAAAAAAAAAAAAAAAAAAAAAAAAAAAAAAAAAAAAAGTCCCGTCCTGAGAAAGTGACGCGTTGCAGGGAGCCCAAATACTGAGCAGTGAGACAGGGCGTGGTGGCGCGCACCTATAATTCCAACTCTTGGGAGGCTGTAAACAGGCGCATCATCACTATGAGTCTGATCTAGTAGTGAGACCTGAACACCCTTTAGACCTTTCCCTAAAATACAGAAACAAACAGAAACACAAAAACGTGCGGTGACACTGGACGGTGAAGACTGGGAGGCTCAGGCCCACTTGCCCGGCTCCTTCGGGAGCGGCGTGGCCTGGCCCTGCCTGACCCGAGCATGGGCGAGAGTAACTGAGGCCAAGTGAGGACCCTCGCCAAGGGGCCAGGAGCTGGGCAGATGTGCGCGTGGTGTCCACACTGGCCACGTAGAAACGGGGACCGAGGGTGTCCGCGGCCGGCTGGACCCAAATGCCGGGCTCAAGCCACTGTCCCGGGTCGGTCACCGGGCTCCCCTTGTCCCGCCTCGCTGGGGGGGCAAAGAGGCTCGTGATTGGCCCACGGACCTGTCAGTCGACGGAAGCACCGCAGCCCCCATTACCTGCCTCCGCCCGCGGGGACGGGGCAGATAATGGCTCCCTGAGGGGTTTCATCCCGCGATGGCTCTGGATCCCAGAAGGGCAAAGTCAGGGCCGCACCGGAGGGTCAGGGTCTGCGGCCCAGCCGACCTCCAGGGACCTATGTTTCCAGGGACCCCGCGCACCCCAACCCTCTTGTCTCCCTTCCGAACCCCTGTGCGGCTCAGCAGAACCCTCACTTTGTCAAGTGACTACAAGCGCGTTTCCGGAGCGGTTACTCTGCAGCCGGGAAGACCGAGCGGGTGAGCCCCGCCCGGCGCGGGGACCTGGACGACCTCAGAGCGAGGACGTCCCGAGACGCCCTGTGCACCCCTCAGCCTGATTCCCAAAAACGCTCCTCAAAGGTCCCCTGGCTCCGTGTACAGCTCAGCGCCCTAGGGACCGGAGTCGAGCGGGGGCACCAAATCTAATCCCAGGAGAGCCCAGGACACGGGGAACCCTAGGTTCACTAGCGCCACCTGAGAACTTCCTGCAGTGCGGCGGACAGCGCTGTGAGGAGGAATCTTTGGGGGTACAAGAGACCCCGGGTCCAGAGCCGGGCGTGGTGGCTCACGCCTGTAATCCCAGCACTCGGGAGGCTGAGGCAGGAGGATCGGTGGGAGTTCGAGACCAGCTTGGGCTACAAAAGTGAGCTCAAGGCTAGCCTGAACTGCATAGCGAGACCCTGTCTCAAAAAGAAAAAAAAAAAAAAAAAAAGAGACCCCGGGTCCAAACCCTCCCCCCGGCCCTGAGAAAATTTTGGAGTCTCAAGGTGTGCTGCCTCTTGGTTGCCGAGCGAGAGGCCCAGCACGCATGCGCAGAACGGAACCCTGCTCTGCGGCTTCACCCTGCCTGGGCGCCTACACCCCCGCTTGGGCCCACCAGCGGGAGAAGATAGGCTCCCTGAGCTTTCAGTGGCGCTCAAGGTGGAGGCGGTTCCCCCTAGTCGGGGTCTTGTGGGCCCCCTCAAAGTGGGCTCCCAGAGGAGGGACAGGCTCTCACCTCTTTTTTTTTTTTTTTTTTTTTTTTTTTTTGTGAGACTGGGGTTCAAACTCACAACCTTGCACTTGGCAGTCAGGCACTTGTGCCACAGAGCTATCTCCCCAGCCTCTCACACCTCTTTTTGTAATTATTTATTTTTGTCTTTTTCAGACAGTATTGTCGTGCAATTCATGCTGAACCGTAGCTCACTTTGTAGCCCAAGCTGGTTCTCAAATTTGCAATGATCTTCCTGCCTCAGCCTCCCCAGGAGCTGGGATTATAGACATGTGCTACCGTGCCTGGCTTAGTTTTCATTTACTTTTTATTTATTTGTTTGTTTGTTTATTTTATTTTATTTATTTATTTTTTTTTGTGGGACCAGGGTTCGAACTCACGACCTTGCACTTGCCCAGCAGGCACTTGTGCCTCGGAGCTATCTCCCCAGCCCCCTGTTTGTTTATTTTAAACTTAAGAAAATAAATGTATGTATGTATGTATGTATGTATGTATGTATGTATGTTATGGCTGGCTTAGCCTGCCCTGAGGGCGGATCTCGCACAGCCTGTGGTGCCTGGAGGTTTAAGGCTGCTGAGCTATGTCGCCAGCCCCTGGTTTTTATTTTCTAGAGACCGGATCTCACTATGTTCCCCAGGCTGGCCCAGAGCTCAGGTGGTCTTCCTGCCTCAGCCTCCAGAGTAACAGACCACAGGCAAGAACATGGGCAGACTCAGCAGGGAACACTAGGCCCAGAGGCGGAAGGGAGAGAGTGGGAGATTCTTGCTGCTGGGCCATTTCCTTCTTTGTGCTCACTAGGAAAGTACAGAAAACAAAGAGAAGCAGACAAGGCCGGGAACTCAGGCTGCTGGGTGGGGGCGGGGTGTAGAAAGAGACCTGCTCACCATGGCAACCATGGTTCTCTGGCTTCCACCATCTTGGCCTTCCCCCCACACCAGATTAGCCTGCTTTCTCCTCCCCAAAACCCACGGTGGGGTCACCTCCCTCTCAGCTCTGCTAAGGCTCCTGAGGCCCAGCTCACCAGCCTGTGATGGTTCAGCCCAGGTTCCTGAGCCAGCTGGCGTTCAAGGCCCCCGTGGTCACCCCCACCCTCCACAATGCAGGTGTTGAGGGCAGAGGAACCAGCTCTGAGCTTGACGCAGGCGCCCGACCTGCCTCCAAATACAACTTAAACCCTTTTCTCTGTGACTGTGACTGTGGGCTGAGTCCAGCCTCTCTGGGCTTTATCTGTAAAGCAGAGCTAAGAAAACAACCCTTTCCCTCACTTCAAAATGCCAGTCCT
>PVJA010044690.1:0-16084 GCA_004027025.1 Myocastor coypus | reverse complement strand
GGCAAACTCCACTATTTTCCCTTTTCACTTATCCCTGTATACTGCTTACCATAGTTGACACTTGATTTAGTTAATTAATACCTGATCTATTGATAATAACTAATGCCTGCCTTACTGCCTCATTATGGTGAACTTTATTAAGACAGAGATGGCATTTTCGTTTACTAGTTTACCTCTAGCACTCATCATAGTGCCTAGTGCATTTGGTGAGGGCTGTTTGTTGGATAAATACAAATTATTAAAATATAAAGAACAGATAATAAATATTTTGATTTAACTGAAGGAACTTGCTATTTTCATACTTGATATCTTACTAAAGGCTTCATGTGTACTTTGTTAATAGTCTTTATTAGAGCTATGTGTAGTTGCTATATGCTTTAATAGATGAGGAAACTGAGAAAGATTAGTTTACTTGGGACTCCTCATCTCTAATGTGGTAAAGGAGGATTTGACCCTGTTTCATTCCAAAGCCATGATTTTTATTGTTTCAAATATTAATCATCAAATAAAATCATTAGTTAAATACTAATGTTAAAGAATTGTACCAGAATTCTTTTTTTTTTTTTAAGAATTTTTTATTTTATTTATTTATTTATTTATTTATTTATTTATTTATTTATTTATTTATTTATTGTTTCGGAACCTTTGTTTATTCACTCATTTTTATGGCTGGCTTGGCCCACCCTGAGGGCAGGGGTGGCGCAGCATGTGGTGCTGGGGATCAAACCGCGGTCCCTGAGGCCGCCCAAGCTTTCCCAAGCAGGCGCTTTAGACCACTGAGCCATCCCGCTGGGCCCCTAAAAACCAATTCTTTTTTTTTTTTTTAATGGCCGGCTCAGCCTGCCCTGGGGGTGGGCTGGTGCAGCATATGGTGCCAGGGATCAAACTGCAGTCCCTACGGTTGCCTAAGCTTTCCTAAGTAGGTGCTTTAGACTGCTGAACCATCTCTCCAGCCCTGTACCAGAATTCTCAACTTACTTTGGGAAATTGTGTCTATCGAAGAGGATGAATGTAATCATGAGATTTTGTATACTGCTGTATTGTTAATTTGCATTATCTCCCAATGTCTCCCCAGCTCCAATCTGTATCTTGGTTATCTTTCTTTTCTTATTTCTGGGACAAAATACCTGTTACTCAAAATAGGGAAGGAAGGTTTTGTTTGTGGAAGTTTCAGTCCATCCAAATGCAGCTGGCTGTAAGGCAGAGTGGCACATGACAGAAGGCAGCAGTTCATGGCTATGGAAAACAGCAAAAGCAGCAGAAAAAGGAGCACTGGGCAAGCCTCTTTCCCTCCCTTATAGTATATGCAGACTACTGTCCCAGGGTGGGTGTAGCATTCATACCCGTAATCCCAGCATTTTGTCATAGGTCATTCAGAAACTCTAGAAGCCTGCCCCATAACAGTCTGTATGCTTATCATACTCAAGAAAACCTTTTAGTCTGTTAGGCTTTATGTTCTCAGTCACTGACAGGTTATTGTGAGGTTATGAAAAGGTTGACAAAAAGCTTTAAACTGTTGAGACTTCAAAAGGACCCAGAGAGCACCATCCAGCATTACTTTTTTTTTTTTTAAGACTGATTGTTTCTTTTTATTTTTTCAAATGTTGATTTTTTTATTTTTAAAAAATATAAAATAGTGATAGGAAAAATCATTAGAAATGATATAAGATTTTGCCGGGCGTGGTGGCGCACGCCTGTAATCCCAGCACTCGGGAGGCTGAGGCAGGAGGATTGGTGCGAGTTCGAGACCAGCCTGGGCTACAAAAGTGAGCTCAGGACCAGCCTCAACTGCATAGCGAGACCCTGTCTCAAAAAAAAAAAAAAAAAAAAAGAAATGATATAAGATTTCACTAAAGAAAAAGATTTCACTAAGCTAAGCTAACAGGAATTCAATAATAGTGTCTGTATTATAAGATGCTGTCTTCAGTTTCCAAACCTCTATATACTTCCCTGTTTGTTGAAAGCATATGAAATGTACCAAACGGAGGTCTTGAAAGGTCTGGATAGAAGTACAGATTTCATTATTAGAGCTTAGATTCTTGAGCTTTAACTATGGTCATTATCTTGGCTTCTGCACTATGCTGCTAAGATGACTGAAATTCATATGTAAAGATAAAAGATCAGAGCTGGGGAGATAGCTCAGTAGAATAAGTGCTTGCCTGGCAAACACGAGGGCCTGAGTTCAATCCTGGGTTGCACAAAAAGTTCATGGGGGGTGGGGGGAAGATGGGCATACTGTTAGCACCTTATAAGATGGTGTCTGAGTAAGAGGTTGTAGGCATAGTGTTCACTTGGCAAACGAAACCAACTTTGCTGGAGTAGATAATACTTTAAATTTTGATTGAGTAGTTGGGCAGTGTCCTTGCCAAAAAATAATTTAGAAGAACGATGTATAGGACCTTGAGGTCCAGAGAAAGCTTTTTAGGGCAATGGAATGAAATACAAAAATGTTGTAATATAATTTGACAGCTTTGGAAGATTTTGTGATATTCATTAAAGGACTAGAGAGCCTAGTTGCATAAAGAATGAGATGAGCTTTCAAGTAAGAAGTTATCTTCAAGCTCCAAATTGTAAGTAGAAATGGTTAGAATTGAGTTCTATTATTCAGCTAAGCAAATAACATTCATGTTAAAAAGCTAGCACTTTTTTTTTTTAATTTAAAGACTCACAAATGCATCCTAAATACTGCTCACTTCTCTGTGTGTTTATTGTTATCTCAAGGTGAAAAGGGAGGGTCGTTTATGATCTTTGGTCATACCTGTTATTTCCTGTAAACAGTACTGCAGTTTGGTCAGTATATACTTGAGGTGAACAAAAAAATGGAAATTTAAATTTTGTTAAAGAACATATTGTTTTTGTTTTGTTTTTGTCTTTTTGAGACAGGGTCTCGCTATGCAGTTCAGGCTGGCCTTGAGCTCACTTTTGTAGCCCAGGCTGGTCTCGAACTCACACTGATCCTCCTGCCTCAGCCTCCCAAGTGCTGGGATTACAGGTATGTGCCACCACGCCTGGCAAGAGCACATTGTTATTAACTGCGCTCAACAACTCCCCTTCATTGGTACACATTTGTCCTTTTGTTCTTGCCACTTGCTGAAGTACTGCTCAAATTCTTGCTCCATGATTAAAAATAAGAATGCTAAAACCAAGAGCCTAAAGGAAGACTTGTAAAACTGCTTCAGTGTGTCTTCCTCCAATTTATTCGCTGGGTGGGTCTGATTCTGTGTAACTATGGCTTTTCCCCCAAATCAAAAGGCATGTGCAAGGTAAACATTTTGAATGGATTCAGGATATCAGGGTAGCTGGAAAACCTCAACTAAAGATAATTGTGGAAAAAGTTGGAGAACTGCTTCAGGAAGTAGCAAGAGTGATGGGTTATACATGTTCAAAGCAAGGAGGATTCATGGCAATATGACATAATAAAATTTTTAGTGCTTTGGTAGCACATACTGAATTGTAATAAATTTTTTAAAAATTAAACACTTAACCACTGTATGCTGAGTGAGTTTACCATCTTTATCCATATTATATTTTCTTAGTTATATGGAAGATATCTAGTGAGTTATCTTTAAGCTTTTTTTTAAACTTTATTTATTTATATTATGGCCTGCTCAGCCTGCCCTGGGGGTGAGGTTGGCGCAGCATGTGATGCCTGGGATTGAACTGTAGTCTCTGTGGTTGCCTAAGCAGTCGCTTTAGATCACTGAGCTATTTTGCCAGTGTGTGCTGTCTCTCTCTCTCTCCCCCCTCCCCCTCCCTGTTCCCGTCCCCCTCCCTCCCTCCACTTGGTATAGGGACTTGCAACACAGCTCAGACTGTGGATTGAACCCAAGTCCTTGCGCTTGCTAGCCAAGTGCTTAGACTGCTGTGCTATCTCCCCAGCCAGGCATTCTTTAAAATATATGGTCCTAATGCAGAAATGTTTACTCTTACATTATATAGCTGAATCATCTGAAGACTTTTCATATGGCATGTGATTGTGGTTTCAAATGGCATAGGTATAAACTAAAATCTTTGTATAGATCAATTTATTTTTAGACTCATTCATTGACTTCCGTTGTGCCTGTACCATGACCTCATCTGTATTATGTGTGTTTATGATCGCTTCAAAATTTCCCCAAGTCCTTGTTTTAAAAATATGTTGATTCTTGGCTATTTTTATTGTATCAGTGCAAAGCTGTTGCTGCTACATGCCTATAATTGTAGCACTTGGGAGGCTGAGGCAGGAGGATTGCCGTGAATTCAATGCTATCCTGGGCTTCATGGGGGGGAGGGGAGAAGGGAGAGGGAGAGACAGTAAACAAAAGATACTGTCAATCTTGATAAGCATACCACTAAATGTATAAACTGGTTTGCAGAGAATCAACATTTTTACTATATTGTATCTTCCCTCTGAGATGTATTTTAAAGTCTTTTTTGGTACGAATTCATTAATTTTTTTTCCTCTAACAATAGGATAACGGCTGGGGAAGTAGCTCAGTAGAACAAGTGCTTACCTGACAAGCACAAGGGCCTGAGTTCAATCCCCAGTTCTGGGGGGGAAAAAAAAAAAAAGATAACAAGCTTTATTTATTTATTATTTATTTTTGTCTTTTCGAGACTGGGTCTCACTATGCAGTTCAGGCTGGCCTTGAGCTCATTTTTGTAGCCTCAGCTAGCCTAAGACTCACACCGATCCTCCTGCCCCAGCCTCCAAAGTGCTGAGATTACAGGCATGTGCCACTATGCCTGGCTAACAAGCTTTATTAACATTGCTGACATTTGCTACTCATATTTATTGTTTTCTAATTGGTTATCATTGCTGTGTTATCTTGTTTTCAACTGCTTTGCTGAACTCTTGTTAATTCCATTTTTTTTCAGTAATTCTAAGTTTATTAGCTAGTACTATTTTCACATCATTTGTCAGTATTTTAAGCTATTCTTTTACACTTTTTCCCTCCTAGTTTCATTGTATATATTGCCTCTTTTACAGCTAAATAATAGGAAGTGTTCTTTTTCTGATTTAATATTTCTATTTCTGATTAGGATTATTAAAGAATAAAATCTAGAATGTGTCTAGATTCTAGATATAGAATTATCCATGCTTTCTAGTATTAACTCTATGTGCTTAATGCTACTGTGTTCAGTATGCCGGCATTATTATTCTTATGTCCATGTCAGATCTTGAGATTGCCTTATAATTTTCTTTGCTGTATCAACTTTGTTCCAATATTAATAAAAAGGGTTCTGTTAGCAGTTGAAAATCCATCCATATTTTTTGTGAAGCAGATTTTGTAGTGTAAGGGTTATTTCCACAGATTTTCATGAGCTTACCCTTAGAATTATACTTTATACATTATTATTGTTATTATTATTATTATTATTAGTGTATTTGGTACAGGGTACCATTATGCAGATGGGACTCACGGTGATCCTCCCGTTTTCAGCTTCCCTAGTGCAGGGACTACAGGCATTCACTACCATGCCCAGACTCTGTTGCAGGCCCACGATCAAACCTTGGTCCCTGCGCTTGCCAAAACAAGAGCTTACTCCAATGAGCTGTCTCACCAGCCTATACATTATACTTTTAAAGTTTTATTTCAAAGTAAGTTTCCAACATCCAAGAAACATGACCTTGGGAAATAATTCATGACTTTGGAGTGTTTGTTTTTGTCTTTTTGAGAGAGGATATCTCTGCGCGTGTAGTTCAGGCTGGCCTTGGGCTTAGATTGTAGCCCAGGCTGATCTTGAGCTTGAAACAGTCCTCCTGCCTCAAGCCTCCCAAGTGCTAGAATACAAGCATGTTTCACTACATCCAGCCTGACGTCATGTTCTAAGTTTAGAAAATTTTAACTTTTATCACATGTAAGTTTGCAAACACATACATTCACATATACCCTGCTTTCTTCCTCCCCCATTCCTTGTAAAACTTTCAAGGTTGTTAACAACTTATGTTTCTTTACTGTGTTTGAAGAATAAAAATTGTGTGTTGCACAGAGGGTATGGAGTGATTGATTTGTCTCTGTCCAATGATGGGGAGAGTCAGCTCAAACCTTTAGCATATAAAAAGGTGCAAAAGCTGCAGCTCCTTTTTTTGTTTTTAAGGCTAAAAGGTGTTCATGGCCTTTTTGTCTTCCTTTTGTTTTTCATTAAGAGATACATTCCCATGCGTGCTTTTGTCTCATATGTAACATTTTTATTGACTTTTATATATTTTGAAATTTTATGAGAAAAGCTTTTTGACTAGTACTGTGTCTTTGAGATATAGTCATTAGTTTAGTTTGTGTTGATGTCCATTTGTTTTGTTTTTTGTTTATTTGTCTTTTTTGATACAGGGTCTCACTATGCATTTCAGGCTGGCCTTGAGCTCACTTTTGTAGCCCAGGCTGGTCTTGAACTTGCACCAATCCTCCTGCCTCAGCCTCCCAAGTGCTGAGATTACAGGCATGTGCCACCACACCTGGTTTTGATGTCCCTTTGATTTCATATTCTAGCATCTTTGGAGTTGGGATTCTTCATAATTCAGTGATACCTTAAAATTGGCAGCATTTCTTTTTTTTAGACAGGTATGAAAAATGTGATATTTATTGGTAAGGAACTGAATCTAAATAAATGAAATTAAACTATGTAAGTGTACCCAAAGAAATCAGCACATAATTTTACGGGATAACTGGAAGATAAATTTCCCAGGGAAGAGAATAAGACAATCGTGAAGAACAACAAAATTTGTGGTTGTATACTACCACATACCAAAACATAAGCATACTGTAACTAAGCCAATGTGATATTAATACAAGGCTACATAATTTGTCAATGAAACATTGGCAGCATTTTCTTAATGATAAGATAATGGTGCACCTTTAATGTTATCCTAGATTTGATTAAATCCTATAGTGAGCTTAATTACCATAAAACATTCTATGTTTGGATATTGTACAGTTAGCCATTTTTATAACTATTGATGGATAATCAGATTATACTGTATTAGTGCTAAAGTCAGCATCCTTCATGTCTCATTAATTCTGAGTGGAAGTCTTGAGCTTTGTGAATA
Source organism: Myocastor coypus (assembly GCA_004027025.1). NCBI lineage: Eukaryota > Metazoa > Chordata > Mammalia > Rodentia > Myocastoridae > Myocastor > Myocastor coypus. Next base: position 9,057 of record PVJA010044690.1, on the reverse strand, counting down.
TAGGTATTCCATTTTCTAGTATTGCCAGTAACATTACAAAATAGTAGTTGTTACTGTATGCTCCGATCTTGAAAGGCTAAAACCTCAAAGTATGATTTTCATTTTTGGACTTACATCCTTTTGAAATTAATTTTGTATATGTTTTGAGCTAAAAGTCATTTTCAGTTTGCCTCAGTGCTGTTTATTGAGTGTATTGTACTTTGATTTATAATGCTAGGTTTCTCAAATAGTTACATCTATATTGAAGTTTATTTCTAGGCTAAGTCTATTTCTGTCTTTATACTCTTCAGAATTGTCCTTTATACAGCCACATGAAGTTTTAGTCAGGTTAGGGGAAAATAGGGCTTTTATTGACATTGCATTTGCATTTAAAAAATGTGTGAATGGAATGACTAGCTTTATGATACTGAATGTAGCTGGTTGGTTAATCAGTGTGTTTTGTCTGTCTTTTCTGTCAATTTTTTATAGTTTCATAGTCTTGCAAATTATCTTTCTTTGAAATGAGTGTAATTGTTACTGCTGATGGTATAGAATCTACCTATTATTTTACTAAAAGTTGGTTATTCCTTTGGGAGTAAAAGCTGTCCCACATACATTAAATTTTTAGGATTGAAGCTATTATTTTTTAGCTTTTATTATTGGTTAATATTTTCTCCTTATGATTTTGATAAGACTTTCTATGATTTCACAGAAATCATTAGAGAAGTTTTTATTTGGACTGTTACTTTGTAAATCTCTACAGCAATTCTCTATATTTTTTCATGTGTCTAACTTATAGTTGGCTTTTCCCTCTTGTTCAGTGGAATTCCTTGAAAATGTTTAAACACCAGCTTTTGATTCCATTGATCACGCATTTTCTATTTCTGTAATTCCTATGGTGATCTCATTCCTTTAGTTAACTTCATTAATTCTTTTAGTGATTAGGGCAGTGTTAACTTCACTTAAATTTTGTGTTCTCTTGTTTTTGCATTTCTTTTCTAAGTACTGTTTGGTTATATTACTAGTGGTGTTTTATAGTGTTTCCTTTGTTACTCATTTTAGAAATTGCAACTTTAATTTCTTAAGCTTAATGACGATTTTTCACCCTGAACAATTTTATTTATGGTTCAAAGGAAACGGAATATTTTTCATTTTGTTTTCAGTAAGTTTGAGGAAAGAGATCTTTCATTATGTTATCCTTTTATGATTAATTTCTACTTATAGCTAATCTGTAGTCTAAGAATGTCATTTGTGTAATTGTGCTTCTTGGTGTATATTTGGAGACTTCTTTTTTCTGCATTTCTTCATGTATCTGAAAAGCATGTCTACTGATAATGCTAATTAGTGACAGTGTAGGCAAGGATAATAGCATCTGGCAGAAAGTACTAGAAGAAACCAAGGGGTGACATTTTCTCCATAGTCAGAATATAGGCTAAGAAATCGTTGTGGGATTACCACCTACGTTTGGAGAACAATAAGTCTCTGTACTTGGTAGGTCAGGCTTTGAAGGAGCAGCCAGGGGATATCCTTGCTTAATGTGAAGCGCCTGCGGAGGAAAGTTAAGGCCAGCACTGCAATTGCTCCTCAATCCCTGGACCACATGCTGCGCACCCCCACCCCAGGGTGAGCTGAGCTAGCCATAGCACAAACAAATAAATGAGGTTTAAGAGAAATAAAAAAATCTTTCTAAAAAAATGAAATCTTCATGGTGTAATCTCATTTTATTACTTACTAAAATATAAAATATACTTTATATAATTGGATTTTCTTAGGCACATGGGTGAAGAAGAGTTTCCTATATTAGTTGACCTAAGGCAGAACCAGGACTTTAGAGATACTGGGACAGAATTTGCCAATATGAAATTCATTACCATACATATTTTGGAGATTTTGACTACAGTTTTTTGTTGTTTGTTGTTTGTTTGTTTGTTTGAGACAGGGTCTCACTTTGTAATTCAGGCTCACCCTGAACTATGTTGTCCAGGTGGCCTTGAACTCATGGTGATCCACCTGTTTCCACCTTCCAAGTGCTGGGATTACCAGTGTGTGGCACCACACCCTGCTTTCCCTTAGCTTTTTAGAGAACTCCATCTTGGATCACAGCCCCTATCCATAGTCACACGACCTTTACTTTCCTCTGTTTCTGACAAAGGATATTCACAGGTGACTTGCACATTGTGTGAGGTCTTGAGAGATGCTTCATGTGCATTTAAATTTTCCTCTTTAAATTTGAATTAGAAGATAACAGTTTCCAATGATTCATGGACAATGAGTACAGATCCATGAATAGTGTTGGGCGATCCAAAAGAGAAAGCTAGTGGAATACCAGTTGGAAGAGAAAAGAAGATAAAGCAGATACCAGAGAAGCCAAGACACCAAAGAAAGTCAGAGCTGGTTTCCAAACCTGAATTAATGCCTGCAGTTTGAGTTGTGTGGCTTTTCACTGTCTCAATATCCTGTTACCTAAACTGTCTTTAAAAAGATTTCTGTTTCTTCCAGAGGATAGAAGAACTCTTTGACTGCAGTGATCTTTCAAGGTTTCATCATCTTTGCCTTTTCCTTAGAAAGTTGGGGCTTAACCCAGGAGTGTTATAGTTTAGGTTTGAATATCTCTTAGGCCTGTGTGTTCAAGGCTTGATGTCTAGCCTACAACGCTAAAGGGAGGAGGCAAAATCTTTAGGAGGTAGGGCCTACGGGAAGGAGGTTAGGTAAATGGGGGCATGTCCTCCAAGTGAATATTGGGACCATCACCTTTCTTCTGCTTCATGGGTGCTACCAGATGAGCAGTTTCCTATCCCATGCTCTTCCATGATAATGTATCATCTCTTTGTAGACATAAGGGCAAAGGGCCAACTGATGTAGACAAACTTCCAAAGTTAGGAGCCAAAATAAACTGTGCCTTCTAATTAGACTGTCTCACATATTTTTTTCACAGCAATAGAATAGACTAACCCAAAAAGATTTATCTATACAGCATAGGCCAGTGTTTATCAAATATTAATCTAGATTTAGTTCTTCCAGGGATCATGTTAAAATGTGTATTTTGAGTTAAGAACTCTAGGTTAGTCCAGAGTATGCTGACACTGCTGTGTGGATCATACACTATACAGGGCCTAGAGCACATGCAAAAGGAATGGTATGAACTAGGCACAACAGTGTAAGTAATATAGGGCACTGATGGCAAACTTTTACAGTGGTTCTCAACCTGTGGGTTATGACCCTGGCGGGGGTCGAACAACCAAAACAGAGGGGTTGCCTAAAGCCATTCCAAATCATAACTGTAGCAAAATTACAGTTTTGAAGTAGCCACCAAAATTATTTTTTGGTTTGGGGTCACCACAACATGAACTGTATTGCGGGGTCATGGCATTAGAAAGGTTGAGAACCACTGTAAGTGCCCAAACTGCAATCCAAACCAACTTATCAATTGCAAAATGCCAACACAGCAATTGAAACTAAATACTGAGGTTTTAGTTTAGATAAAATAACTTACACAGTAACATCTTTTGTCTTAAAAACACTAATAGAGCTTTCTTTTTTTTTTTTTTTTTTTTTTTTTTTTTTGTCTTTTTGAGACAGGGTCTCAGTATGCAGTTGAGGCTGGCCTTGAGCTCACTTTTGTAGCCCAGGCTGGTCTCGAACTTGCATCGATCCTCCTGCCTCAGCCTCCCAAGTGCTGGGATTACAGGCGTGCGCCACCACGCCCAGCAGAGCTTTCAATGATACAGCTTTTCATTGAAAGGCTGAAGTGTGCATTTGGTATGCTTTTGCACAATTATTGTGAATTTTGCTTGTATGATTGCTGATAAATTGTCAAACCTTGGCTCATACTTCATTAGTTTGAGAGCAACACTTGTAGCAGTCAGATCATCTGTTAGTCTTTCTTGTATCAGATTTGTTAGAATTCAAAGCTGAAAACAGTTGCTCACAAGCTAAAAGATGTTTGAAACAAAATAAGGAAAGCGGCCCAGCAGGATGGCTCAGTGGTCTAAAGCACCTGCTTAGGAAAGCTTGGGTGGCTGCAGGGACCGCAGTTTGATCCCTGGCACCACATGCTGTGCCAGCCCTGCCCTCAGGGCAGGCTGAGCCGGCTATAAAAATAAAAGTTCTGAAACAAGAAAATAAAATAAAATAAGAAAAGCAATTTGAAGTGCTGTCATTAATCTCAATTTACTTTGGCAGAGAATTCCACTCTTCATTTTCAGAACTACCAGCTGTATTGTCCTTTGCCATCCCTTTGCATTCTGCCTCAAGTGTTGTATGTAGGTCCTAAAATTTATTTTTCGAGGTAGAGCTTTCTTGAAATTCCAAAAGCTCCATTTTTATATTTCTAAAATATAACCAGTATAAGCAGGACAATTCAAGTTCTTCAAATTTGGCTTTATCTGGAGAAGAAAACAGGTTTATCTTCATCTTACAGAAGTGTAAACATCTGTTACTAAAATGCTCCCAACTGCTACAAAACTAGAAAATTCCTCATAGATTTTCTAACTTGTAGGAGTGTCTGAAAATGTGTAATTTTTTAGATTTGGAAGATACTTCAGCTACTCACTTTCAAATTGTCCTTTAAAATCTGCAGTTTTTCTGTAATATCTTTTGTGCTGTTTTACCTACACCTTGTAGTTTTTGTTTCATACATTGAAATGGAGCACAAAAATTTTTTTTTGTCTTTTTGAGACAGGGTCTCAGTATGCAGTTCAGGCTGGCCTTGAGCTCACTTTTGTAGCCCAGGCTGGTCTCGAGCTCACCAATCATCCTGCCTCAGCCTCCCGAGTGCTGGGATTACAGGCATGTGCTGCCATGCCCGGCTACAAAATCTTTTCTTAATAAAAGAAAAAAATGAAGTTGTTAAACCAGGCCATGTTAGTGAGCTGTGTATAGCCCTGCCTTTTTTTATTTTTAAAAAACAAAACTTCATCCAAGCAGGTTCACATGTATCTCCAGGATGGGCATCTGTTCAACTACTGGACAGTATAGTACAAAAATAAAACATTATATTGTGCCTGAACCTCATCAAGAAGTGCTTGAAACTTAAAAAATTAAAAACATGAGCCATGACATAATTTACCATTTTTGTGATATCTTTGAAGATATCATGTAATATTTTGTTCTTTTCCTGGCATAAAGAGCTTCATGGTGTATAATATAATGAAACTGATGGGCTGGATATTTTACTGGTTTAACAAAGAACTGTATGAGAGCTGATATTGCCCCCACCATGCAAAGTGCCCTGTCATTAATTGAAACCACTTTTTTCTGGTCTTGTGTCTTTGTGGCAAGAAAGCCTTCAAAACAACAGCATTATAAATATCTCTCACACTTTTCCAGGCAAGACATCAGTTTTTCATGATGCCACTGACCACAAACACAAAATTACTGTTAGCTTGCATGATTATATCTGTGCTTTCAGCCAACTACCTGGAGTATAGCAGGCTATCTTTTATGAGTCACTGGTGAATTTTTAACATAACTTGCCATGGATGGGACTCTAACAGTTATTTCTGCTAAGTGGAAATGCATTGCATAGTTTTTTATCCTTGTTTGGGAAGTCAAGAAAGAAGGAATTACCCCTGAAAATATGGCCATTTTAATAAAATCCCTTTCAGGAAGGGATTTAACCATGTTTTGCTATGCACGGTGAAATTTGAAGTCTGGGAGCTGTCAAATGCTTTAGAAAGAGTTGCAAAAACTAAGATACTAGTAATGATACTTCCCTAATTTCCCTTCAAGGAACTCCTTTCACTAATTGGGCAACACTTTTGTAGTTGGCATCTGTACCTGATGTGCAGCACACTTCCACTACACAGGATACGTAATGCTTTCCCGCTGCATTTAGCCACTCCAAATGACAGCCCAGTTCTCTCAGAATGAATGATCTTCCACTATCTCTTTAGTTTTCTATTTTTTTTTTTTCTTTTGTCTTTTTGAGACAGGGCCTCCCTATGCAGTTCAGGCTGGCCTTGAGCTCACTTCTGTAGCCCAGACTGGTCTTGAACTCACACCAGTCCTCCTGCCTCAGCCTCCCAAGTGCTGGGATTACAGGTGTGTGCCACCATGCCCGGCTTCCCTCCCCTACTCCTTCCCCTCCCCTCCCCTCCTCTTCCCCCTCCCCTCCCCTCCCTTTCCTTTCCCTTCCCTTCCATGTGCAATATGATTTTCTCACAACAGTTGTATGAAGTATTTAAGTCAGTATTTTATAGGTAAAGGAACCAAGGCTTAGAGAGTATCTTGTCATTGGCAGTGTCAGCCAAAATTGGGGGTTCGGACTTGAATTATTGAGCTCATGAAACACATTTCTTTGGCACCAATATTCACTGAAATCAGACATACTGGAGCATATGGATTCAATTCATTTATGTGACTTGGAAATTACAAAGTATTAACTAATGATGTCATTCTTGTCTTACAGAGCAAATATGTAATTACCTATAAAGGAAATTATTCAGTAACGAAACTATGATTATGATATAGACAAACCATACATAGCCACCTCACTTTCCAGTTTTGATGTTTTCACCATTTGGTGTTAAAGATTTTCTTCATGTAATTTGTAATCTATGCTTCTCCAAGCCAAAAATCTGAAAAGTATTTTTGAACAGTTTCAATGCTTTGCAGACAATCTGCAACAAATGTGTACTGGATGCATTTGATTCTGTTAATTATGTCCTAATTATCCCTGATTTGATCTCTGATAACATCCAAAACATGTTCCTAGACTTTACATCCTAAGTCTGTTCCAGCTGCAATTTTTCTCTCGCAGGTATTCATTCCAAAACTTGGAAATCAACATTGATTTCTCCATTTCCTTCATACATTCCTACTAATCTGTCAGGAAATCTTTTTGACCCTTCTTGAAAAACATGCAGAACCTAACCACTTTCCTGCTACTTGTGTGGTCCAACTCATTATTATGTTTTACTTGATGGATTAGTTTGCTAGGACTAACTTAGTGAAATATTAGAAATTGTGTAGCTTAAGCAGTAGATTTAATATCTTACATTTGAGGAGTTCACAAGCTCAAAGTTAAGGTGTTGGCAAGATTGGTTCCTGCTGGAAGCTGTGAGGGAAGGATCTGTTTTAGGACTCCTCCTTGGGTTATATAGATCCATGTGCCTCTCTAGCAGCTTCTCTGTGTATGTATCTCTGTATTCAAGTTTTCCCTTTTCACAAGTCATATTGGAGTAGGGCCTACCCTAAGGTTTCATCTTAATTATCTCTATAAATACCCTCTTCAAATAAAGGTACATTCTGAAGTACTAGGAGTGAGGACTTCAAAATTATTTCTACAGGACACAATTCAACTGATAACATCTCAATCACTATAGAGCCTCTTACCTGAATTGCTTTGGTTTGCTTCTTGTCTTCCATAGTGTATTCACATAACCTCTTCTCCACTGCAACAGTTATTGTATAATGAAGGTCTTGTGGTATTTTTAGTCAGCTAGTCAATGAATTCCCATTGAAATAAAAGTCAAAAGTCCTTACAGTAGCCTATCAGGCAGCATAATCAAGGCCCTGTCACATTCTGAATGTATTCTTTTTAAATTTATTTTATTTTATTTTGTCTTTTTCAGACAGGGTCTTATTATGTAGTTCAGGCTGGCCTTGAGCTCACTTTTTGTAGCCCAGGTTGATCTCGAACACCCACTGATTGTCCTGCCTCAGCCTCCAAAGTGCTGGGACTACAGGCGTGCACCACCGTGGCCCAGCTTCTTGAATTCATCTATTCTTGACCTCACACAATTTGTTTCCACAGGGACTTTCTCATTTTTCCTTTAAGATACCACACAGGTTTCAATATGATACTATTGTGTGTGTGTGTGTGTGTGTGTGTGTGTGTGTGTGTGTGTGTATGTAATATTCTTTTCCCAGAATTACTGTGCCTTGTTCTTTTTTTTCTTACCAGTTTAATATGTGATTCTGTGCCTTGTTTTTTTTTTTTGTCTTTTTGAGACAGGGTCTCACTATGCAGTTGAGGCTGGCCTTGAGCTCACTTTTGTAGCCCAGGCTGGTCTCGAACTCGCACCAATCCTCTTGCCTCAGCCTCCCGAGTGCTGTGTGCCTTGTTCTTGAAGTCTATTTAAATATTTCTAACTTAGCAAGACCTGCAAGGATGTTCTTATTCAAGACAGCATTCCCTTCTCTAGTACTCCTGGTCGGTCTTTTATGTTTTATTTATCACCATAGGATTCATCCACTACTAGCTTATTAAATTTTACATTTTGTTTATTGTCAAAATGCTAAATGTGTTTGTCAAAATGTAGCTCAGTGGGATTTGTTCTCTGTTATATATTCTCAGGGCCTAGAGCACTCTCTAGAGGAGGCAGTCGTGTATATATAATATTAATTTTTTTTTTATAAGTTCTCAAACTGAAGAACAGAAGTTAGCTGTTTTTTCAAGATTGTCACACAATGTATTGGTGACAGCTTGGAGTAGAACCAGGTTGGCCTCCTGGTTTAAGTTCTTTGTACTATTACTAGAACATAATTTTTTATAATGACTGTATATGCTAATGAAAGCTTAAAACACAAATTCATATTTTTAAAGCCTATTTTCTGCTTCATAAGATTATTTCTAAACAGCCAATTTATATAATTGTATCGTCAGTCTAATTAATCTCATTAGTCTGTGCAGCAAGCACAGTTAACAAAGCCTTCAGACAAAAGCTATTTCTCAATTAATTCAATGTGTATGTTTAGACCATTCATGATGTCAGTAGTATTTTTTATTGGGATAATTTAATTTTTATAAGGAAATACATATAGAAGTGGTTGAAAAATTCAGTTTTATAGAAAGAGCCATAATAAATGTTCCCAACCATGAAAGAACCCTTACCCCCAAACCTACAATGCTGAGCATGTCTCCTTGAGCTTTCTTTGTGTGTCCCAGGCATAAGACATGGCTCTTATTCTGGGACTGTTATCTTGAGTAGAATCTACTGTTTTCTGGATTGCCTATCCTTTTAAATTACTTTTTCATTTTGGTAATCTCATTCTCAAGGAAATTATCATTACTACTACTACTACTACTACTACTACTACTACTATTTTATGTATTTAGTATAGGATCTATAGGTT
>PVJA010044689.1:0-16016 GCA_004027025.1 Myocastor coypus | reverse complement strand
ATACAAAATGATAACAACAAGGAGTAGGAGGCAATCTCAGGACCTGTGCCCACCCAAACCAAATACAGAAGACACTATCATGGAAGAAAATGAGAATTATACAGATGAAACCTCTGAATTGGTAGCATCTGAGGCAGACACACAAGTGCAGAAATTTATAGAGCAACTGAGATCAGAGATAACATCTGAAGTAAAAAAAGAAATACATGAAGTGGAAAAATGGCTGGAGAAACATATAGAGGACATCAGAGCAGAAATAATATCTAAAGTTGACAAAGACATGCCTAAATCAATAGCATCCCAAGTAGAGGAACAACTACACAAAAGTAGAAAGGAGAACAGAACAGAAATAATCTCTGTATTAGAGAGAGAAAGGATAACCATAATAACAGACTTCAATACTATTAAAGAAGACATCGATAAAAAATTAGAGGAGAATAGAAAAATGATGGAATCCCTGATGGAGCAATATAGGAAAGACACAGATAGCATGAAACAGTTTCAAAGAGATATACAAGAAAATAAAACCTCGATCACAAGTTGGCAGAGCCGAATGAACGAAAATGAAGATAGAGTTTCCAACCTTGAAGACACAGTTGCAGCCAGTGAAAGAGTAAGAAAGGATCTTTTAAAAACAACCAGAAAGCAGGAAAAAATAATTCATCATCTGCAAGGCGATGCGAAAATGAACAACGTGAGATTAATGGGAATCAATGAGAAAGAAGGAGTCAATACAAATGATATAAAAAGAATATGGGCAGAAGTAATAGCAGAAAACTTCCCAAATTTGAGAAAACAATCAGACATTTAGGTAACTGAAGCCTACAGAACCCCAAATAACATCAACCCAACTAAAAACACACCAAGACATAATAGTCAAGATACCAGAAATCCAGCTGAAGAATAATATACTAAAAGCTGCTAGAGAAAAGAGACATGTAGACACACTTTCAGATGGAGAGGAATGGTGGCTATGTGCATAGGCATGGGTGCTATATGACTGTCATGCATGTTTAGATGCGTGTAAAGCTGTGCTCCACGTGCACCTGTGTCGTATATGTGAATATGCAGGCCTGCATTCTGCACACCCAGGCCTGCACTCTGCTGTGTGTCTGCAGTGCACACAGAACAGAGCTGAGGAAATCACTCCCTCCCATCCACTTAAGTTCAAGCAGCACCCTCAGGTCATTCCTCTTTCCACCATCCTAAGAGGCAGAGAATAACAGAACAAAAACCCAGGAGACTGCTGCTACTCTAGGTGGGAGCAGGCTTGTAGACCTTCCGGCTTGACCTTTAGTCACCTTCTCCCTACTCAAACCTTATTAAGACCTTATTAAGGGTTCATAAATATATGCTACATCTCATGAATATAATTAAGGGCAGAGCAAATTCTGGTACAGACATGCATATGGGAAGTGCCCAGGATGACACAGTACCTTGTATTGCGATTATGTCTAGACCTACATCTCTGCTTATATGTATATCCTTTTCTGTACTTCTGTTTTTTGATATCGGAGATCAGGACCTTGCACTTTTCGTGCAGGCACTTGGACCCTGAATTTCTAAGAATTGAAGAAAATTTTAAAAACAAAAAACAAAAAAAAGAAGAAAAGAAAAAAACCTTAACAGCAGGTCCAAATACAGAAAAAAAGCGAGAAGGGATGACTTAAGGATTCTGTGTATCTATTTTAAGGCTGGGCCTGGGCTGGGAGGGAAGCCAAACAAAGGCAGCTGTATCTAGCCAGGGTACTGGCAATTGATATTCAGGTTGGGGCCCTCATTCATTCTCACGCAAAACATGCCACTGACAGGTTACCCAGAGAGAGCTACAGCTAGGGGCAGCAGAGGTTAGCGGCAAGCAGGCTATGGGCTGCAGAGGTTCAGGAAGCTTTCCTGGCCACCACAACCCCAGCTACTCTCCTCAGAGCACTGGCTGTGCCTCCAGGACTCAGGTGCTAAAGGGTCTGTCGAAGGACTGCAAGGCTAGCCCTCTGCAAGGGCTGCCTTCGATGCTGCCCATGGCTCCACACACTATCACAGGGCAGAAACCACGGCCAGGGAGAAAAGTCACACACTTTTGAAATCACTGTCATTGCTATTACTTAAATCAATATTTCTAATCTTGCTATGAGGGGCCAGCTCCACATCTAAGGCCAGGTTTCTGTGAGTCAGAGGTGGCTATGTGACTCCATCTGTTCACCACACTGCCCCTGGAGACCCTGGACTCATTTCCCCAAGGCCACATCTGGCTCAGCTGGCTCCATGCCAGGTAACCCAGGCCCTCAGCCCTGCCCAGCTCTCCCCATCCTCCAAGCTGTGCGTCTCCTGGGCTGAAGCATCTCCGCAGGCAGCATGGTCGGTGCCCAGCTATTATGTTGTCACACTCTGCCCTCACCTGCACCAGAGTCACCTCTCGCTGTACAGTACTGTCACTGCCACGTAGAACAGTGAGGGGAAGAGCTACATTTTTTTTCCCCTTCAAGACACAAGTGGCTACATCTTGCTCAGTGAAACAACTCATGTGCACACACCCAACACGGCTAAATATTTCTGGACTGCCACAACACTGCTAATTAACTCATCGTTGTTTGCAAACAGGGTCTACAATTCCCTTCAGCAAAAAGGACCAGGACTGGGGACTTCTCAGTCTTTTGGATGATTTAAGGAAGATGTGTGACAGGCCCCTCTCTTTCTACCCATGACAGGATCTCAGCTGCTGCTGCTCCACTGCAGATGTTTATGAACTCTGATGCCTAAAGGCTCTGTCTAGCTCTGTCACTGGGGGCTCCATGAAGCAGGTATTTCCAGTCATGATCCATGGCATACCAGTCTCTGACATATGGCCAGCAGGTATGCCTTAAGAAGCTTCTGTCCTCACTGGTACCATCTGCGCCAGCTGCCCAATGTGGTGTGCCTAAGGGAGTCAGAGACGCAGAAGGTCCACAGGGGAGAAGGAGCTTTTGGGTACTCCAGTGAGCTAAGGCACTATGCTAAGCACCTAGGACAAGAAGGCCTGTCTCTGCTCCAGCTGCGACATCACCCTGCACAACCTCCTTCCCAAACACAACATGCCACACTTGAGGCAGAATATCCAGGCCTTGCTATTGGGAAGAGCATCCCCAAGGCAGGCCAACCCAGTAGGTTAGAGGTGACTGTGGGTGGCAACAGAAAATAATACTGGGGCACTTCCTCCTTTCAACTAAATCCAGGTGAAGTGCTCACTGGTGGGCCATACACCAACTCACTATCCACCTGTATACCATCCAGAGCAGCAACAGATGGGCTTTTCTGAATCTATGCTGGCCCAAGAATCATCCTTGAGGATTCCTGACCTACGTTGCTATCACAGAACATGATTATCTCCCTGGACAACTGGGGTGAGACCCAGAGCGGCTCCTCTCCAAACAGTGAGACTTCGGCCAACAGGGACATTTGCGTAGCTCACATGTCACCTTGAGTTCAACACTACCAACATGGCTTTAGCATTTACAAAGCACCCACTAGTTGTGAATATAAGTAACCAGAAGTGTGTAAAGCATAGCACTGACTATCAGCAATCAAACACAGATTGTCTGTGAGTCAGAATCAAGGGGAGGGCTAGTACCTGGGTGCTAAAGAACAATGATGCCCCCAGGTCTCTGGACAGAGCCAGATGGAGGGAAGGTCAAGATCCCCACCCCACCCCACAGACAAGGCTCCCAAATGTGCTCCTGGTGTCTCCACAGTCCTTCTTACATCTGGGCAATTCCTAGCAGACCTCTTTCCTTAGGCAAGCATGGGCAAGAGGCTCCTGTATCAACAGAGCACCCATAGATTTGAAGTACAGTGGAAAAAGGGGACAGTTGGGTAAAGCTCCAGATCCTGAGAGCACACATCAGCCAACCAAGCAGTGGAGATTATCTATCTATCTATCTATCTATCTATCTATCTATCTATCTATCTATCTATCTATCTATCCATCCATCCATCCATCCATCTATCCATCTATCTATCGTTGCTTGCAAAGCTCTATCTATCTATCCATCCATCCATAAATCAGTAGGCAAAAACATGTCAGAACATGTAAACACTAAAAATATCTCAGCATCTCACTTTCTTCTCAGCAACACCAATCTATCACAGGACTCCCTAGGCCGTGAACCACAGCAGCACAGGGGCTGTCAGACTGTGCTCTGCAGGTATGGTTTCCAGACATGAAAACAACACAGGTTGAATGCTCTGCCTCTCAAATGCTTAGCACCTTAAGTAGTTCAGATTTTGTAACATTTGCATATACACAATTAAGGTTATCATGGGGAGAGGGCCCAAGTCTAATCATGAAATACATTTGTAAACATTTGCCTTGCTAGCTTAGATAGCTAAGCAGTCTAAGCCTGCCTTGTAAGCACAAGGACCTGGGTTAGATACTCGGTAGAGCGTGCCATGCTGACCCCACACCAAGTCTGAGCTGTGTAGTGAGACCTTGTAGTTTGAGACCAGCCTGGGCTATGAAGTAAGCTCAAGGCCAGCCTCAACTGCACAGTAAGACCCTGTCTCAACATGACGAAAACAAAAGGACGGACAGAGGGAGAGAAAGAAGGAGAGAAGGAGAGGGAACAAGTAAAGAATTGTTCTTTTTTTTTTTTTTTGGTGGGACCAGGGTTTGAACTCATGACCTTGTACTTGCCCAGCAGGCACTTGTGCCTCGGAGCTATCTCCCCAGCCCCTTCAAGAATTGTTCTTAACTCAGCTATTTCTTTTTTTTTGTCTTTTTGAGACAGGGTCTCGCTATGCAGTTGAGGCTGGTCTTGAGTTCACTTTTGTAGCCCAAGCTGGTCTCGAACTCGCACCAATCCTCCTGCCTCAGCCTCCCGAGTGCTGGGATTACAGGCGTGAGCCACCACGCCCGGCCTCAGCTATTTCTTTACTACTCTCCTTCTTCTAAAACATTTCTCTTCGTAGTGGCCCCCAACAGGCTTTCTTCCAGGATTCTTATATCATGTGGGCAAAGCAATTACTTTAAGAAAAATCAATGAAATTTACTTCTTAAATGTCTTCACAGGCAGATAAAGAGCTCTGCATCTTCCTTGGGGTTTCATGTTTTGCTTACAAGGACTTAGCTGCCGCACAGTAATAAAGCTGAATTAGATTGAAAACCTAATTCCTTTGTGGGGAAGGGGGTGTTAAAAAATAAATTCATAGCTTACTTCATGCCCAGGCTGGTGTGTGTGTGCGTGTGTGTGTGCGCGTGTGCATGTGTGTGTGTGTGTGTGTGCGTGTGTGTGTCTGTCTGTCTGTCTGGTCTGGTCTGGTCTGGTCTGGTCAGTTGGTCAGTCTGTCTGTCTATTTGGCACAAGGTCTCGCTATGCAGCTCAGACTTGGTGTGGGGCCAGCATGGCATAGTGTACTGAGTATTGATTCCAGGTCCTTGTAGCTGATCAGAGACCAAATTAACAGGCACTGCCTTCTGGAAGGACTAGTGTCTAATAATAAAACATGCCTAGATCTGAGTTTGTACCCGAGACAACTGCTCTGGTACCCCACTTGGACCAAGTTTCTGGACACATTATGAAAATCTGTTCCAACTCTTACTACCAGGTCTGAAAAACCTCCAGTGTGGCCCCAAGACTTGGCCAATAGGACCTGAGGTCTGCTCAAACCTAACAGATCAGAAGGCCAGACCTGTGTAGAGGCAGAAAAAGAAGGGGTGAAATGGCCATGAATCTATTCCCAGGCAAGCCCTGCAGCAATCAGGATGCCAAGCATGCATTGGGGATCTAAGCCTTCCAAGCGCTTCCCTCTCAAATTCCTTCTCTCCCACTTCTCCATCCGCCCACTAGGTTTGAATCTTGGAAGCTATCTTCCTGGTGTCCGAATCCTTAGCTCTGCATGTTCCTCCCATACTACTTGTCATCTGATAAAATAGTGAGATCCTATGCTTCCTGGCACCAGCCTGAGACAGACCAGTCCATATTCCTCTAGCCACAACAGTTCCTGAAGCCCTCTGCCAGACCAGCTAGCTCTTCTACCTGTCATGGCTTCAAACGGCACACAGTGTGTGGCGTGCCACTTGGGTTCACATGCACAGGGACTAGTGCTCCCACACTCAAGTAAAGAGAGGCCAGGAAGTCACAAAATCATTCAAGTTAAGAGAGGCCAGGAAGTCACAAACTCATAACTTTTAAAAGCTCACAAGATTCCCACCAGCACCACACAAATATCTTCTGTCCCTTCTTTTCCACTGGTGATTTTGAAAATTAGTACCTGTTTTGTCCTATAGAGAAGGGGATGGCAAACTAGGTAGAGCTCAGGACCAAATCCCCGCTGCTGCCTGATTTTATAAATAAAGTTTTATTGGAACACAGTCTGGAAGAACTCAGTTCTAGTGTATGAGAGGCCCCAAGATGCTAAGAAACCCAAGAGAAACAAATGTTGGGAGCTGCTAAAGCTGAAAACTGATCATATGTAGGAGAGGAAGAGGAGGCCTCACGCTTAAAGCAGTCAAGCTACCTCAGTCTTGAGAAACACATGCCGCCTGGACCTTGTGGGCTATTAGTCACTAGGCAATCTCATGTCTTGTAACTTTGTCAAGATATAAATAAATACCCCTACTGTTGTTCTGGGGTCCTTTGCCAATCAGGCACTGTTCTGCACCTGACCTCAGCTATTGTCCCTTGTCTTTCTAAATCCCTTCACCATTTCTCTCCTGGAGACCACCAAGAAAAACAGATAGGAAGATCTAGGTTTGCACAGAATGTTGTCTGCCGCCAAACTTACTGAGGAACATGTAGTCCCAGGCTGCAATGAGATTAGCTGGATCCTACCAATTTAGGTCCGAAAGAAGCGAAGGTTTATGGGTTAGGGCAAATGGGACCTTATCCTAGCTGGAATGTACCTTGCTTATCGCAAGCTAATACCATAAAGTCAGAAATATGTTGAAGGCCAGGTCTGGTCATTCATAAAGTTCAACATACCACTGCAATGGTTTTGATCATTTGTATTATGCTGAGAAACTATAAGGAAACTGACTAGGGTTAATACAGGGCAAATATACAAATATTACATAAATATTTCGTAGGGGCCCGGCGGGATGGCTCAGTGTTCTAAAAGCGCCTGCTTGGGAAAGCTTGGGTGGCTTCAGGAACCAGGGTTCGATCCCTGGCACCACATGCTGCGCCAGCCCTGCCCTTAGGGCAGGCTGAGCTGGCCATAAAAATGAGTGAATAGACAAACAAAAGTTCTGAAACAAGAAAAAAAAATAAATAAATAAAATAAAAAATTCTTAAAAAAAAAAAAAAAAAAAATTTCGTAACCCCAGCCCCTGGGAGACTGAAAGAGAAGGATCATTTTAACTCTTGAATCCAAAACCAGCCTGGGCTACATAGCAAGACCTGATTTCAGTTTAATAATAATAGTGAACTGGAATTGAGATGTCCCTTCCTCATTAGATAGAACCATAATAATACAGCCCTCTTTTATTTTACTTTGATAGTTATACTCTGTGCAAATGTTTTCAGGTGGCTTATCCACAAAAAATAAATGCACCACCTGAACATTAAAATTAACATGAATATACACTATGGCCAGGGACACTGTCAGAAAAAAAGGCAAAAGCACAAGGCCAGGGGAGCAGCCAAAGGAGGAGCACCCCCACACCAGGGTAAGCAGCATGCGTGCTGCCTTCTCCAAGACACAGGCCTCCTGCCAACTACAGTGAAGAGGGAGGTGTGAAGATGCAGGCTTTTGGGAAAGCCAAGTACCTCCCAGCTCTCCACCAAGACAATCCTATTACCAAACTGTCTTGTACGCAAGAGTAAACAGGACAGAGAATGCAGCAGTCATTCATCCTGACTTCTGCCAATACCATCCTACATGCCAATCTGAAGTCCTTGGTTCCTCTGCTTCCTCAGTAGTGTTGTCTCCTTTACGAAGCCCTGGAGACTACTTCTGCGGAAGTAGTGACGTCACTGCCACAATCAGTGCAGGTGGCTAGGCTTCCTGCTGTTCAAGCCACAACCAGGGACTGACAAACATAACGTACTACCTCTAGGAGCCAGTGGCCTCTTAAAATGCTGAACTGGCTACAAAAGACACAAGGGGCCACAGCATGACAATGCCAACACATTTACAGGTTTAATTTTTTTTTTTTAATTGAGGGCCAGCCAGGTAGCTCAACAGATTAAAGCACCTACTTAGGTAGACGCGGGAATTGGGGTTCTATCCCCAGCCTGCCTACTGGCCCCAATCCCAGGGTGCACTGAGACATCAACCAAGACTGGGTGTGGTGGTACACCCCTGTAATTACAACACTTGGGAGGTTGAAAACCAAGGATCACTATCAGTCTGATCTATGTAGTGAGACCCTATGGACCCTGTACTAAATACATTAAAAAAAAAATCAAGTCCAGCTATAAACATGTAAAAAGCCTTCAGAACACTGTATAGATGTTTTTACAACCTAGGTGGTAATGATCAAGAACAGTCTGACCTACAATAGCAAGACATACAAGAGTGTAAACAGCAATGTACAAAAGCAAAGCAACACACAGCTAACAGATACACTAAAAGAACGTGTGAAAAATGAAATAATGCTAACAAACTACATAATTTTTTGTAAAGCAAATTTAAAAAGGTAAAAATAAAGGAAACAATATAGAATTTCACTAAAGAAAATACAGATTTAATAATGGTTGTTATATTGCATAATGTTGTCTTCAAATCAGTTGCTCCAATTACCAGACTTAAGTGTGAAAAATTGGTTACATCAGCAGTACAATAATCCAAGCTATTCTATATATATACACATAAATAGATGTCTTTTTGCTTTTCTTTCTTTTCTTTTTGTCTCTTCCCTCATCCCATGTGTTCATGTGTTCTTTCTCTTTGGACAGAGTCCTTCCTTTTCACAGCATCTATCGTACTTTTCTGATTTTATTTATTCTTTCAATTTCTCACACCAGTGAGATAATATGATGTTTATACATACAGGTCTGATTTATTTCATTTGTCAGTACGGTCTCTAGTTGTATCCAATCCATTTATCTATAAAACTGCAGTTTATCTTTTTTTACAGTTGAGTAATACTCCATTGTGTAAAAATATGACATCTTTTTAAATCAATTTCTCAGTTGATGCACATTTGGGTTATTTCCAAGATTTAGTTATAGCAAAGTTTGCTGGGCTGGGTAGACAGCTCAGTGGCATAAATGCCTGCCTGACAAATTCAAGGTCCTGAGTTCAATCCCTGGTACTGGTAAAAACAAAAACAAAAAAAGTGCTGCTATAAATATGGGTACACATATATCACTGCGGTACAATGTTTTCAGTTCTTCTGGAAAAATACCCTGGAGGAGACTAGCTAGGTTGAATGGGATCTCTAATCCCAGATTTTTTTAGGCGTTGCCACACTGATTTCCACAGTGGTTGCACCAGTCTGCACTCTCACTAATAGTTGAAAAGGGCTACTTTTTCCCCAAAGCTCCACTAGCATTTGTTATTGGTTGACTTCTTGGTGACAACCATTCTTTCTGGGTTGAGATGCAATCTCAGTGTTGTTTTAATTTAATTTTTTGAATGACCAATGATGCTGAACATTTTCATATATTTATTCTTCATGTGAGAAGTATATATTCATCTCAGATGCCCATTTTTTTACTAAGTCTTCAAATTTCAGGGGCCTGATTTTAAAAATTCTTTATGTTCTACACAGAAGTCCTTCGTGTGAGGGACAGTTGGCTACAGTTTTTTCCCAATTCACATAAACCACAAAATTCTTCCAATGCCTGATACTGATGTGGGGATATAGCACCATAGCAGAGAGCTTGCCTAGCATGTACAAGGCCTTGGTCTGTATCTTCAGCACCAGGAAAGGAAAAAGTCTAATACTAACCAAATTTAGGGCAAGAAGGACTTCCCAGGTGATTGCAGCGTGAAAAATAAAAGATGTGCTCTAAAAATGACAATATGGGGACCCTAAATGCCCACCTAGCAATTCCAGGTCTGGATTTTCACCCTAAGGGAATGGGCAAGGAAGAGCATAGATAGTTTACAATAATGTGCTCACCACAGTGCTGCTGAGCAAGGCTGGCATCAGCCCTGAAGGCCAAGCCTCCCTTGTGGGAGGATGTAGCTTAGAACACCACACACACATCATACACAGACAAGCTCTGCAGAAAGGCAGCTTCTACACAATGTGTAGAGAGGATTGCATACATATAAACATAACTATCTTGGAAAAGGACACTGCAGCTGGTACATTTCCATGTTCCACAATGGAGCCCTTGATAAGAGGACTGAGGATAAGTTTTAATGTCTTCATTCTGTTTTCCAGAATCTACACAAACATTTTTAATTTAAAAAGGGTTTCAATTGTTGAAACATTTTTTTTTTTTTTTTGGCTTTTTGAGACAGGGTCTCACTGTGCAGTTGAGGCTGGCTTTCAGCTCACTTTTGTAGCCCAGGCTGGTCTCGAACCCGCAGCGATCCTCCTGCCTCAGCCTCCCAAGTGCTGGGATTACAGGCGTGAGCCACCACGCCCGGCTGAAACATTTTTTTAAAATGTATTTTGTTTTGTTTTTTTGAGACAGGGTCTCACTATACAGTTTGGGCTGGCCTTGTGCTCACTTCTGTACACTGCCCCCAGGCTGGTCTTCAACTCTTGGAGATCCTCTTGTCTCAACCTACCAAGTGCTGGGATTATAGGTATGGGCCACCATGCCTGATTAGTGCCTGGGGATCTAGGGTGAGACCACATAGCATGTGTGGCCACGATTGAACTGGGGTCCTTGTGCCAGGTTGCCAGGTTGGTGCTTATGCCTCTGAGCTATCTCTCTGGCCCCTAAAATATTTTTAAAGGAAATTATTAAAAACTATATAGTACATTCTAGGATGTGGTTAGATTTTCTGTGGTTGAACACAGTACTCAACTTGTGAGACTCAAGCAAGGCATGTATGTTAAAAGGCACTGTGGATATCCAAGAATTTTTAAACAGGGTTCTGCAAAGATTTTTTTAAAGGTGAATAATTAAATCACTCTCAGGTATTCTGAGACATTCACAGAAGTCTTTTTTTTTTTTTTAAATGGCTGGTTCAGCCTCCTCTGGGGGTAGAGCTGGCACAGCATGTGGTGCCAGGGATTGAATTGTGGTCCTTGCGGTTGCCTTAGCTTGCCTAAGCAAGTGCTATATACCACTGAGCCATCTCGCTGGCCCTGTCCAGGGAAGTCTTGCAACCCTCCTAGAAATGCCAAGCTGCAAACTTCTATGAAAAGCCAAGCCAAGTTTGGAGGTGCATACCTGTAACCCCAACATTCGGGAGGCTAAGATAAGAAGATAGTTGTGACTTTGAGACCAGCCTGGGCTACAAAGAGAATTAAAGGCCAACCTGAACTGCATAGTGAGACTCTGTCTCAAAAAGACAAAAATAAATCAGACAGGCAGACAGACAGACAGACAGACAGACAGACAGAAAGAGAAAAGACAGGCCAGCTAAAAAACCCAGGTACGTGAGCACAGATAGGTAGATCAAACAGATGCAAGAGACCAGATTGTTTCTCTTACTGTCTACTTACATTGACCTTCCCACATTTTAATCTACATGTAAGAAGTAAAGACTTAGATGTAGTGAAGATTCATGCAAACATATTCCAAAGACCTCACAAAATGTCACCTCTTGCTACCTCCAAAATCCAAAGGCAGACTTCAGGGGAACAGCCAATCCATACAAAACAAGAGGCAATTAGTGTTGCATATATTAGGGTCATTTGTCTCTCTAGCTGGACCACATGAAGCCTTCCGCAGCTTATGTTGGAAACACATGTGTCTGACCGTTCCCAGGACTCTGCAAATTTTATTTTGTGTCTACTTCTATGAATGAGAATTCTCCAGCCAATATTATTTTTAACAAGGTGTGTGTGTGTGTGTGTGTGTGTGTCTGGGGGGCACATATAACACAAAACAGATGGACAAAAAATGAGAAAGTATAAAATATTTATTCCTACATGGCAAAAGAAAATATAGGATTGTCCTTGTCCACCATCTTTTCTGCAACAAAATCATCAAAAATATGTAGAACACATTCTCAAAGGTTCTATTTTGCACGAAAACTGGGTTAACCATTTGCTAAATCTGTATCCAAGTTTTAGTTTTTTATATAACATAATTTCTCAGCCTTTTGGCTGAGATCAAGTGCAGTTTTTTTTTTTTTATATGCCACATTGAAAGGTTATTTTTCATCCACTTGTTTTATAAATCTTAGGATATTGGTATAGGCAGGTGGCAGGCTGTTTAAATGTAAAGAAAGGCTGCTAGACAGATTTCTGGAAACCCTTCTTTGAGCTCCTTTTCCCTTTAGCACTAGCACAATTGCTAAACAAGCACTTCGGAATAACACAGTATCTTCCTGCATGATTCCGTACCTGTGGACCCGAGAGAGCCATGCACATGTGTGTACAGACCCCATGATGCAGCATTGGCCCTGTGAAAATGGCAGCCCCCTCTATCTACATGCACAAAAGCTGCCTCTCGTGCAGCAAAGGCGATCTGATCATTTATTGAAGCAAAAATGAGAATCACTCTTTCCTCTCCTGACAACATAAAAAGCAAACAAAATTTTTAAAAGGGCATGCACAGTAACACCCTTATAGGAATGCATGCCTCTGCACTCTCACAATCACACCAAACAACAAAATGCAAGAACTGGAAAATACTAAGAACCACAGAGGTTCCAATTCTTTCCTAGGAATTTTTCCACTGCAATTAGCAATCTATGTGTGAATGTATCCATGGAGCATTTCTTGAGATCAAAAGCATACACCTGATTTTGCTCTCTTTAAAAAACCTGGATGTGCTTGACTCACCATTTCCTTTCAGTGTCCACGTTCAATGCCTCAGGAGAGCGATCTCCTGATTCTTACTGCTGGGAAGAAAGCGAAAGCAAGGCAAAGGGTCTTCATGTGGTGCCAGCGTCCTCGAGCGTGCCTGAGTGGGTAAGCCATCTGCAGCCCTGATGCAGAGCACTGGCCCCACATACCAAGGGCTACCAGTCCTGCCAGCACAGACAATGGTGCCATGGCTTCCAGCACCAATGTGCCTTTAGCAAGCTATGAAAGCCAAAGCTGCAAAAATCTGCACACATCTACAGACACCCTTGCCGCACAGGCACACGTACATGCATACCTGCAGAGCTCCAGCCCAAGTCTGCATTTCAATTTGCATGATATTTCATTTTCAGACAGCACAATCGACAATGAGAATATGCGCAGATTTTGCCAGATCTTACCCATGCCACTGTGAGTTGACAAGCAACCTGCCCTTCGAGACAGCAGAACAAAAGAGGCATTGAGAACTACAACCCCCTGACAAACATGCAGGCGTTTCAAAACCAGTCTCCCTTGAGGATGAAATGTCCAAGAGTGAGCACCAGAGTCCCTTACCTGTGGTCCTGCTTGCTGCAATGGACCTGAGCTCATACAGCCTGCAGTGACAGTGACAGCGTTTTGCTCGGGGGCCCACAGACTGCCCCTCCTCTGCCCGCCTGCCGCTGCAACCCTCACATCTCACTGCCTGCAGCACTAAGGAGTCAGTCACGAAGCCCTGGTGGCAACAGCTGGTGTCTGTGCCGGCTGGCTGCCTTATGACAGACAAGCACACGCAGGCTCTGTCAACTTTCACCTCCACCCCAGCAACTGTGGGGAGGGGGGCTCTCAGCATTTGCATGTGGAAGCCCCAAAGGCTTCTCTTTTCAGACCTCAGGCATCAAGACGGGTTCTTCCTTTTAGAGCATGAAGAGGAATCAGAGAAGGCTTCTCCACCAATGTCATGCAGCAGCACCTATTCCAGGGCTCTTAGTGATCACACGCGCATGACACACAGTCCAACTCCACAGTCACAATAAAGTTTTAGGAGACATTCAAGGGCCTATTTGATGCATGTCTATATGCTTGGGTGATTACGCACTCATTAGGAATGTAATCCATCAACCTACCAACCAAGTGTTCCGGAAGTTCTGTTGTGTTCAAGGCCCTTGGGAAAGAAGACAAAGGCGTTCAGCTGACCCTGAATAACCCAATTCATCACTTCACAATGATCTGCATTTAGGGTCTCTGTGCCCTGCCTCCCCTCCTAGCACAACCCAAGACCTTAGAGCCTGGGCCCTGCACAGGAAGCAGCCTCCCTTGCCCTGCTCTTAACAGCACCTGCCCACCCTAAAAGTCTGGGGCTCAGCCACTGGAAGAATTGGATTGTCTCCCTCCCTGCCTGCTCCCCTTAACCTCTTGCAATCCACAGCCCCTTTCCTGTTCACTTCACTAAATGAACTACACTATTTTTCAGCCTCAACTGCACTACTATTCTAATAAGAGTAACTCTGTTTTCCCCACCCCTATCTACTTGATGGGAAGTAAGCACTTTAAATCCATGAAGCATTTAAATAAGTCTTCGAGAAAGGTTGCTATGGATCCCCCATCATCCAGGGATGGGGTGGCCTAGTACAGTGAGAAGCAAAATGAGGACTGGAACCAGTGTCTTGCACTCTGGAGCTCACCGTTCATTCTAGTATTTTTCATCTACACACATTATTTTACCAAGTACATGCTCCTGCAGCCAATGGAGGCGGCCCCCTAAGGCTCCTCTGGCTGGTACCTACTCCCAACTGGTAATGTACACCTATCAGGAAAATCCAGTGAGGTCCTTGTGATCAATTAAATGCTTAATTACACTGCTGGATTATGTCCTGATAAACCCAATGTACATGGAAAATACTATCAACTGAAAATGCCTTTAATACAATGACTCCACCGAACATTCTGACTCAGGGGCATGGCGCACAAAGGGTAAATAAAGGTCATTTCCCTTACAGTCATAGGGCAGACACCTAGAAACTTGGAATGGCTGCTTGGGATCTCAAGAGAGCATCTTTTTTCCCTTTAAAAATGTATTTGGTACAGAGTCTCACCATACAGCTCAGACTTGCAGTGATCCTCCTATTTTTAGCCTTCCCAGCACTGGGATTACAGGCATGCACCACTATGCCCAGTCTTGGTGGCTGGCTCAGAGCGCCTGGGGGCAGGGCTGGTGAGGCACATGCTTCTGGGGACTGAATCCCTGTACTTGCCTAAGCAGGCATGTAGTCTGCTCAAGAGAATATCTTACAGCATGCTACCAACCTGAAAGAGGACCAAGGTACAAACCTCAAAGTTGGGTTTCTCTTGAAGGTATAGTGCCTTCTACACCATCATAAAACTGAAAAGCACTGAGTGGAACCATTCTAAGTCCAGGACGATCCTCCTCTCTCTCCTTCCTCTCTGTTCAGCTCCTGTTCTGCTCTGCCACACTACATACCTTCACGACTCACTGCCTCACCACTGGTGGAAAAGTAATGGGTACAACCCATCATGGACCGGAAGCTCCATAACCCCAAGCCCAAACAAACCTTTGCTCTTTAATATGACTGTCTCAGATACTTCTGTGACAGTGATGGAAAGCTAACAGCTGTCACAGTTAATAAACCAATATTACTGTGTTAACAGTAACCCAACGCCTATGTTATCCAGACATCCTCTATTTAATGTTTTTTTTTTTTCCCTGTCCTAGAACCTCATTGATATCACCACATAGTAGTCGTCATGTCTCTTTAGGTCCCTCTTGGTTTGAAGGGCTATAAACTGTACCCACCCCCAACTCTGGGCACTATTCATGTTAAAAAATATCCTAACCTGGCTGGGCATGGTGGTGTGCTCCTGTAATCCTAGCACTCAGGAGGCTGAGCTAGTAAGTTCCAGATCAGCCTGGGCTACAAGGTGAGCTCAAAGCCAGCCTGAACTGGACAGCAAGGCCCCGTCTCAAAAAGACCCTACTCACAAAAATAAAACAAAACAACAACAAAAGCAACAAGAAAACAGACCTGAGGATAAGTGGAACAGATTATAAGATGCAGACATGACTATAAACATACTCAGCCACTTTAACTTTGACAAAGGGGCTAAACATGTTCACTGAAAGAAAGATAGCCTCTTTAATAAATGGTGCTGAAAAAACTGG
>PVJA010044688.1:0-16045 GCA_004027025.1 Myocastor coypus | reverse complement strand
AAAAATTATTTCAGAAGGTGATTAGGGCTATAAAGAAATAATACTGTGACGGGGAATAACTGGGATAGGGGTCACTCTTGTGAACTTCCAATAAATAAGGCCACTGGTACAGCCCTGGTAGAAAAGGAGGTGGCACTGGGTAGGATTTCAGTACTAAAATGACACAATATCTTCCCCCCTTAGGCATATCGTTTGAGGCAGAAATGTCACAAAGTTTGCTGATGGAAAGTCGGGTCACGAGTGGAGGTCATTCTTCCTCTGCCCTACACCTGGCTATGACTCTTCTTGACAGTCAGCTCCTGGGTCCCTTTGGCTCTCCTAACCCATCCCAGTGGCACTGGCTCTGTTAGTGATGGTGATGGATCACCGGGGCTTGGCAATTGACAGAGGGCATGAAGGGGAGGAGGAGCGCGTGGGCACTCTGCAACGTAACATCTTCAGATGCCACAGCCACGCTCTTAACCACCCTCATGCTGTAAATACACAGAAATAAATTGGGTGTGAGATGGACATGTACAGGCTTCGTCGTTATTCCCTGAACAATGCAGCAGAACAACTCTTTTCATAGATTTCTTAGTAGATATTATAAGTCCTCCAGAGATGTGTTCGCGTAGGTCAGCGGATGTGTGCACATACTGTGTGAACATGGTGCCAGGACAATATGGGAGGGATGTAAGCATCCTGAGACTCCAGGGCCATCAGGGGCCCACAACCAATCCCTTCAGATGCCAAGGGACAGCCCCTAACAGAGAGCTAACACCACTGGAGAGGTGAGGGGAGACTAGGAGTGCCAAGGGGACCCAGGAGCTGCCTGCTGAGAGGAGCCACAGCCAGGTGCAGGGCAGAGGAGGGACAATCTGCAGGCATGAGCCGGGCAGACCTGCTCCTCACACAGTCACAGAGAGTTAGTGTTTCATTCCAAACACTACCTTGGGTGACAGACGCCCTGGGCTCAAGAAAACTTGCAATTGGCTCCTCGCCTCTGAGAACTCTCAATGCTTTTTAGTTGCTGCTGAGTAATAGGCAGAACTCCAGCCAACACTGAGGAAAATCCATGAGCCTCAGGCCCTGTGAAAGGCAGACGACAGGGTAGAGTTCAGTTTTGCCTTACCTGAGACAAGGGAAGCATATAGCCTCGATATTTTGTGGGCAGAAATTCAGTCTTTATAATTAACCTAAATAGAAAAGAGAAAATCAAACATGATCACTTTGTTTCTATGAAATCAGATGATTTTTCTTTAAATAATTATCATCTTTCTGGTCATAAGCATAAAGACTTCAAAAACAGCATCTCATTGGGCATCAAAATGTAATTGTTGCCGGGCGTGGTGGCGCACACCTGTAATCCCAGCACTCGGGAGGCTGAGGCAGGAGGATTGGTGTGAGTTTGAGACCAGCCTGGGCTACCAAGTGAGCTCAAGGCCAGCCTGAACTGCATAGTAAGACCCTGTCTCAAAAAGACAAAAAAAAAAAAAAAAAAAGAATTGTTTGGGGCTGATGAGATAGCTCAGCTGACTAAAATGTGTGCTTTAGGCAAGCTTAGTCAAGTGCAGGGACTGGGATTTGATCCCATGCACCACGTGCCTTGCCAGCCACAGAGTCCGGGCACAGAGGCACATGCCTATAATCCCAGCACTGGAGAGGCTGAAAGTAGAAGGATCACTGAGTCTGAGCTATGTGGTGAGACCCTGAAACAACCAAATATATTTAAAAATGTAATTATTTCAGCTGATGTTCACCTAAGAGACTAATAAGAAGTAACTTTAGGCAGGTGTATGGTGCACACCTGTGGTCCCAGCACTCAGGAGGCTGAGACAGGAAGGTTGCTGTGAGTTGGAGACTAGTCTTGGCTACAAAGTGAAACCCTGTCTCAAAAAGACAAACAAAAAAAAGTGTGTGTATGTGTGGGAGATTGGGAGATAAGGAAGATAAGGAGTATTTACAACTGCTTCTTATTCTTTTTTTTTTTTTTTTTTTTTTTTTTTTTTTTTTTTTTTTTTTTTTTTTTTTTTTTTTTTTTTTTTTTTTTTTTTGTCTTTTTCTGACAGGGTCTTGCTATGCAGCTCAGACTGGCCTTGAACTCACTTTTGCAGCCCAAGCTGGTCTTGAACTCGCACCAATCCTCCTGCTCAGCCTCTCAAGTGCTTGGATTTCTGCTTCTCATTCTATACCCACCACCACTTAGGAGACCATAGGGACATCTTGCAAAGAAAAGCATTGGCCTAGTTTTTCAAACTGATTCCCTCAAAACAAAACAAAACAAAAAACCTGAAACATTCAAATACATTACATCCAAGCAAAAGTAATGCCAGTCAAGCTGGGTGTGGTGGTGCATGCCTGTAATCCCAGCACTTGGGAGGCTGAGGCAGGAGGATCGGTGCAAGTTCGAGACCAGCCTGGGCTACAAAAGTGAGCTCAAGACCAGCCTGAACTGCATAGTGAGACCCTGTCTCAAAAAGGACAAAAAGGGGCCCAGTGGGATGGCTCAGTGGTCTAAAGCACCTGCTTGGGAAAGCTTAGGTGGCTGCAGGGACCGCGGTTCGATCCCCGGCACCACATGCTGCGCCAGCCCTGCCCTCAGGGCAGGCTGAGCCAGCCATAAAAATGAGTGAATAAACAAATAAAGGTTCTGAAACAAGAAAAAAATGAATAAATAAAAAATTCTTTAAAAAAAAAAAGGACAAAAAAAAGTAATGCCAGTCAAAATGTAGATGTCTAATTAAGTACACATTAATTATTGTGAAGTATGGATCATATTCCATCCACTTTCTAATTGCTTCTTTATTGCTATGATTAACCAGGATGGTAGTTTTTAAAATTCTTCTTGGGATGTTTAAGAATTGTACTTCTACTCCCGTAGGGCTCCAAGGCTCAGAGCTTTCTGCCCCAGGGAAGGACAATTCTTTCAGCCAACACATTAAGGCAACAATTAGGTGTTCTGACCTCTCCTGATAGTTTCAGTGTGACTTGCTCCAGGCTCTGGGGAGAGTGAACCTGGAGGTGCTTAGCTAATTCCCAGGAGGCCACACCTAGAAAGGAAAAGCCCAGGCCTCCTTAGCCTCTTCCAGCCCTAAGCAGGCCAGAGGCACCTAGGCCACTCCAGGGGTCCCCGCAGGCTTTGTGAATTACTGGGAACAGTCTGAAGTCACCTGGTGGTGGCACTTTAAAATAGCAGTTCCTGCAGGTCATGGGGGGGGGGGGGAATGCACACCTGTAATTCCAACTCTCGGGAAGCTGAGGCAAGAGGATTGGCGTGAATTCCAGACCAGCCTGGGCTATAAAGTGGGCTCAAGGCCTTCCTGAACTGCATAGAGAAACCCTGTCTCAATTAAAAAAAAAAAAAAAAACAGCAACTCCTTTTTTTTTTTTTTGTCTTTTCTTTTTTCAGGCAGGGTTTGAACTCACAACCTTAAACTTTCCAGGCAGGCACTTGTGCCACAGAGCTACCACCCCTGCCCCAAAACAGTAATTCTCAATTCAAACTACACTCTAAATATTAATTTTATTGGCCTAATAGAATTGTGAAGATCTAAAAAGTAATGATTAGCCTTCGGGAGAAGAATGAGCAAAAAGTAGTATATCCACAGTCCAACCCTACATATAAGCTTCAGCATCAAGCATTATGTGGAAGGGCTGGAGAGATAGCTCAGGGGCACAAGTGCCTGCCTGGCCCCAGTTCTGAAAAAAAAAAAAAGAAGTTACAATTTGGGGCTAGGGAAATAGCTCAGTCGAATATGCTCTGGTCCTGGGGAAAAAAAAAAAAAAAAAGCATTATATCAATAATGAAGGCTCCTAATGGATTATGAAGCCATCACTTTTAAAACGCTAAAGAATAATTAGCGCAAGTAAAGCCTGTTTATTACATGTTGTTGAGCCCTTCTTCAGATTCTCCACAAGAGCCCCAGGTGGCCCATTTTTCCCTCCTGGGTTTCTCTAGGGAGGTGGAGCCCTCTTTACCCTTGTGAGTGTCCGGACACGCCGCAGCCCACCATGGTCCTCAGAAAGACGAACCAGACGTATGAAGGTGCAAAGGACGTCAGCAGGGAGAAGTAGGCGCCCCACACGAAGGACAGGAGCAAGATCTGAGCAGACAAGGAGAGCTGTTCAGAGTCCTGCCCTAGACAGGCACGAGGGACCAGGTGCCTTCGCAAGGGGACTTTTCCTTTCTATCTAAGCACACAGTGCCCTGGCCTCTCGGACATGCACAGGGCCCAGCCCTGACAGGCCACGCCTTCCTGTGTAGACTGTTTCTCCAGTGTCCGCTGTGCCTGCTGTAACAGGTGGCAGCGACTGGAATTGTTCATTAGAAAGCAAAGCCTGCTTCCCTACCCACAGGGTGAGAGCTCAGCAGGGTCCAGCACTGAGCTGGCTCAATGAGCAAAAACAAGGTATTTGCTTTATTGCTATAAGTGAGGAATAAAGAATTTAAAAATTGAGATCTTCATTCTCCAACGCAGAGAAAAGATTCTATTCTATTCTATTCTATTCTATTCTATTCTATTCTATTCTATTCTATCCTATCCTATCCTATCCTATCCTATCCTATCCTATCCTATTCTATTCTATTCTATTTTGAGGCAAAGTCTCATTGTGCAGTTCAGGCTGTCCTTGAGCTCACTTTTGTAGCCCAGGCTGTTCTCGAACTCACACCAATCCTCAGCCTCCCAAATGTTAGGATTTCAGGCATGTGCCACTATGCCCAGCCCAGAAAAAATACTCTTAAAGCTTCTTTTTTTTTTAATTTTTATTTTAATTTTTTTCTTGTTTCAGAACTTTCATTTGTTTGTTTGTTTGTTTTTTATGACCTGCTCAGCTTGCCCTGAGGGCAGGGCTGGCACAGCATGTGGTGCTGGGGATCGAACCGCAGTCCCTGCAGCCACCTGCATGCGCTTTAGACCACTGAGCCATCCTGCCGGGCCCCCACTTAAAGCTTCTTAAAATCTTGTTTTCCTTGTAAAGGAAAGCAAATTTGTAATAGCTATAAAATATTCCAGAAGAAAGATATACTGTAATACATGTAATATAAAAGATAAGTTGATTATTGAACACAGGATCTGTTTTTTTGTTTGTTTGTTTGTTTGTTTGTTTTGCAAGACCAAGGTTAGAACTCATGACCTTGCACTTGCCAGGCAGGCACTGCGTCACAGAGCTATCTCCCCAGCCCGTGAACACAGGATCTGATTCCGATTTTCTCATTACAAAAATAAATGGTAGGCTGGGAAGCTAGCTCGGTGGGATAAGGACCTGCCTGGCAAGTTCAAGGACCCGGGTTCGACCCCCAGTACTCCGTGCTCTGCAAGCATGATGGCGCACGCCTGTAATTCCAGCACTAGGGTGACTGAGATAAGAGGATCGCTCTGAGTCCGAGCTACACATCGAGACGCTGTACCTCATAAATAACTAGAAAAGAAACAGGGATGACGTCTGTGGGTATAACGTCACTTCCGCCCCAGCCCCCTCGCCCAGCCGGATCACTGCAAGGCAAAGGATCAGGTTAGAAGAGTGGGTCTTTTCCAGATTCTTCATGTATACTGCGGTGCTGAAGGTCAGAGAAATTGCATAGACGCGGAAGCAACGTTTGCTCTCAGTCTCTCAGTTCTTGGTTGAGTTGGACCCTGCAACACAAGACGGCTGAAGGAGATAAAACTGAACGCCGCGTAAGGCAGGCTTGCATGGGAGGGGCCAGGACCTGCGGTGACAAGTATCTCAGCGGTGAGTCTTAGGACTCAGGGTCAAAGGAGAGCAGGTGTGGGTCCCGGATGTGAGAAGGTAACACGTGGAGGAAACGAGAACTGGGCATTTGGTCTGCAGGCTCCCTGAGACACAGCATCTGTCTGGTGAGTGTGAGGTCCTGAGTTTGATTCCCAAACGCAAACCCCCCCAAAAAAGAGAAGGAAAAAACAAAAGAACGAGAGAGAGAGAGAGAGAGAGAGAGAGAGAGAAAAGAAGGGCCGGTGGGATGGCTCAGTGGTCTAAACCGCCTGCTTAGGGAAAGCTTAGGCAGCGTCAGGGACCATGGTTCGATCCCCGCACCACATGCTGCACCAGCCCTGCCCTCAGGGCAGGCTGAGCCGGCCATGAAAAAAAGAGGAAAGGAAAAGAAAAGAAAAATGCCTTATGGGCTCAAAGTTTAATATTAATTTCACAAGGAAAAATGATTAACTCTTGAGAGTACATTTGCAAGATTTCTTTATGAGTTACATTTCTTCTTTTCTAAAATGCCTTGGTATGATTTTATTTTTCTTTTTGAAATACTTCTAATTTCATGTTAATTTATAAGATTATGCTATTTTATCCAGATGTGGTGGCACAAGACTGTAATCTCAGCACCCGGGAGGCTGAGGCAGGAGGATCACCAAGAGCTTGAGACCAGCCTGGGCTACACAGAGAAGCCCTCTCCCAAAATAAGTAACTGCTCAACAATAAACAAAAAGAGACTAGGGAGACTAGGTGTGGCGACAAGTTGTAAAGCCAGGAGGACAACCGCATGCGGAACTCAGGAATGTGCAGTCAGAGAAGGGAATTCCTACCTTTTTTGTCTGGGGCATTGGAATGTGATCAGAAGAGAAGCCATAGGGAATCCCACTAAAGAGGGCATCACAGAAAACTCCCGGTTCTGCCAGACCCAACCTACCTTCCAGCGGCCGTATCTGTCAGCCAGGAGCCCAAAGAGGATGCTGGCTACCATGTAGCCAAAAAACACCATCTGCAGGGAGAAGGGAGCAGCAGGGCCTCAGCTGGACCAGTGAGGATGTGCGCCTGCGCACTCATCCACTGGTGCTGACGCGGGAGGAGCGGAGTTAAAGGGCTTTCCCTACACTCTCTCCAGGGGCTCCACATAGATGATTCTGCTTCCGGAAGTGGCCCCCACACTCTCAGACACTGTTCCCTGAGGAAATGGCGGGTGGCTGCGTTTCCTTTGCCATCAGATGACCGCCTTGGCCAGACCTGGGCTGTAACTGTGACCCTCCGCTGCAACCACAGACGTCTCTGCCCAGCTTGCGCTGCCCCATTCTCGTGCCAGCGGAGGTTTGCGTGTGTAAACAAACACAAAACAAGGTCTGCGGAGATAGCTCCACAGCACAAGTGCCTGCCTGGCAAGTACAAGATTGTGAGTTCGAATCCCAGTCCCTCAAAACTAAATAAAAATACAGACGTACATACATACATAGGTACATATATACAAAAAATGCCCAAGCTAAATCTTTTTTTTTTTTTTTTCAGGACCGGGGCTCGAATTCACAACCTTGCACTGTCCTGGCGGCAGACACTTGTGCCATAGAGCAATCTCCCCGGCCCCCAAATCTTTTATTTAACAACAACAACAAAGACTCTGCAAGCGGCAGTGGCACACACCAGTAATCCTAGTACTTCCGGGACTGAGGGCGGAAAAGGACAAATTCAGCCCAAGCAACTTAGCAATTAAGTAAGCAAGACCCTGACTAGAAACATAGAATGGAAAAAAAAAGCACCCCTGTGCAGCTTGGTATGAAGACCTGGGGTCAATCCCAGTACAAACAGGCCTTTTATTTTTATTTTTTTAATTATTTTTTTATATTCTACTTTTTTCATGATTTAATATTTTTATTGTTTAAATTTAACAATGGTTATATTACATATTTTCATCATCAGATCAGTTTAGATTAATCAAACAGGCCTTTTATTTATTTATTTATTTATTTATTTTATTTTATTTTATTTTTTTTGTCTTTTTGAGACAGGGTCTGGCTATGCAGTTGAGGCTGGTCCTGAGCTCACTTTTGTAGCCCAGGCTGGTCTCGAACTCGCACCGATCCTCCTGCCTCAGCCTCCCGAGTGCTGGGATTACAGGCATGCACAACCACGCCCAACAAACAGGCCTTTTAAAAGGAACTTTTTTACGTATTTGGTACAAGGTCTTTCTGCGCGGCTCAGACTGGTAGCGATCCTGCTGTCTCCAGCCTCCCCAGCCCTGGGATTGGTGGTGCCAGGCGCTTCGCTCACCAGGCAGGCGCTTAGACTGCTGCGCTAGCTCCCCAGCCCAATAAATAAGCTCACAAAAATCAATACAAACCCTCAAATGCACCTGCTTCTCCTTCCTGGCTCCCACAATGGCTTGTCCACCTCCGGTCATAGCCCGGATCTCTACTCCTCGGAAGCAGAGAGCAGCTCCCGGGACCGTCAGCCTTTGCATTTTTCTACCTCACGCAGTTTCCTGCCAGGACTTTTTTCCTCCCCAGCTCCAGGAACCGGGGGGCTTAGTTTCCAGCTCCTTGTGGGGACAGGCAGCTTCTCTCTCCCCTCCTACCTTGTGCGGGAGACTCAGGTGCATTTTGTCACAGGGAATTCCTGAACACTGAAATTTATGACTCTGCTCTGTGCTTGGCGCTGGCCCTCCAGAGCCTATAAACCCGCCATTCTGGAACTCAGACTGGGAGAGCGCGAGGAGACGGAAAACCGGCGGCCCACACTTTCCTTCAGGTGCTTATTTTAATTGAATCAATTTATTTTTTAAGCATATTTATTTATTTATTTATTTGGTGTAGGGTCTTGGTATGCAGCTCGGATTCTTAGTGATCCTCTCGTCTCAGCCTCCCCGGTGCTGGGAGTGCAGGGGTTCGCCACCACGCCTGGGGTTCTGGTGTTGGCGTGGCGTGCAATAACACAGGGATTGAACCTTATCCTTGCACTTGCCAGGCAGGCACTTAGACCGCTGAGCTAGCTCCCCAGCCCACGTGCTTATTTTTAATATAAAAACTGACGTGCATTTAAGCAGTACATAGTTCCCACTGTGAGAGGTATACTTAGCTTGCAACCCTTAGCTGTGTAGCGAGGAGTCGCTCAGGCCACTGCCAAGCTGGATTTAGGGCTGCAAAGCCCAGGTCATGGAAATGGGGCCTCAGGGACTGGTGGCTTCTTGAGTGACTGGTCATCGAGCTCATGGGCAGAAGCCAGGCTCAGGTGGCTTCACAGCCAGGACCGGGAGTGACCAGTGGGGAGAGCCAGAAGTTGTCACCTGTCCAGTGTGGGCCATCATCCAGTCTGAGGTCTGAGCCCCAGGAAGAGGTAAATCAGCCAGCTGCTGCTACTAAGGAAACTTTTCAGACAAAACTAGGAAGCAATATAAATGCAACCAATGAGATGCAAGCTGTAACTATATGTTATGTGTCTTGCAACATAATATTTAAAAAAGCCTAGGGCTGGCCAGATAGCTTAGCGGATTAAAGCACCTGCTTAGGCAGATAGAGGAACCCCACGGGGTTCGATCCCTGGCACGCTGTGCCAGCCCCGCCCCTTGGGCACACTGACTGAGGTGATTGAGGTGATGATTGAGACTGGATGTGGTGGCACTTTCCCATAATCCCAGGGCTTGGGAGGCTGAAAACAGGAGAATCACTACGAATCCAATCTGCATAGCGAGACCCTGTAGGCCCTGTACCAAATACGTAAAAGAAAAAGTGTGCCATATAATCTAGAAACTACTACGTAATATAATGTCGTGAGTATGACAGAAGCAAATGTCACACCTGGACCACCAGTGTTGTCAGGATCTAAGTCTGCTTACTGCAAACCTAGCAGGGTGCCAAGCAGTTGTGATTACACATACAGTAGTGCGGTGACTTATGCCTGAGCCTCGGTACTCTGAGAGGCTGAGGCAGGAGGACTGCATGCTAGAGCCCACTACAGGTGGCTTAGCAGGACCCCAGTCTCAAAATTCATTCCCTTCCCCTCCCTTCTAAAAAAGGAGTAGCAAGTTATACAACGAATGTGATCATTACCTAAACCTAAAATATATCGATAAAATTTTTTTAAGTGTACTGTTAAGGCTCAACACATATCTGTAATCTTAGCACTCAGGGAGGCCGAAGCAGGAGGATCCCTGTGAGTTTGAAGCCAATGTGGGCTAAACTGTGAGCTCAAGACCAACTTGAACTACATAGCCAGATCCTGTCTAAAAGGGCAGGGACAGGAAGGGGTGGGGGGTGCTGGTACTTTCAGATCCATTTAAGGAGAAATATAATGACTGCGTACAAAATGGCATTTCAAAAGTGTTCTACATTATTTGCCTTGACTATTGTTCCTGGGTGGTCTGTGCTCTTTGGCTGTCTCGGGGAGCAGGGTCAGTAGGATGGAGTCCACCTGAAGGCCAAGGGTGCTTCAGGGACCCGTCACCATGGCAACCTTGCTCTCTCTTATCACTTTCCTCTCACACCCAGAGCCTGCTGCAAATTCTGCCTTTTCAAAGAAGTGTAGATGACTTGCTTGATTCTACTTGGCTCCAAAAGGCAGAGTGCAGCTCGTAAGGCTTTGTAGGGGCTTTGAGAGAAGGTGACCGAGTGGCAGAGCCTTTTAGTGAGGGTGACAGGCTAACTCCCAAGAGCCCAAGTAATTGGCCCTTAGCTACATAGCCACCCGCGCGAGCCCAAGACCAACCCGCGATGTAAGGGCTGCCCGCTCAGAGCGATTCCTCAATCCGGTCTCTTGCTTTGGGGAGGGAGAGAGGCCCTAGTGCTCCAGGAAGGGGAGCCAGCTGCTCCTGCATCGCACAGGATGCAGATACTCACTGTGGTCACAAACGCCACCTGCCAGTTCTTCAGGTGCCACTCACAGCGGATGACGGGGGACACCACGGCAATTAGCATGATCTCCATGGCCTCCACCACCTTAAAGAAGTGAGGGTCTCACCAGGTCCAGGGGCCAGCTGGCCAGCTCCTCTCGGGCCTCCTGTCTGTCACCAGCCTCAGCCCCAGGCCCACCGCCATCACCCTTTCTGAGGACACGGGCCGCTTGGCTTCTGGGCCTAAGACCAGGAGAGGGCGCTTCTGATGCAGGTCCACACTTTGGTTCTCCTCTGCATGTGGGAGGGCCAGGGCTCAGGGCCAGGGAAGGAACCCTTACCCAGTAGGCAAGCTGGGAGGAATCAAACACTGACAGAAGGTGCACTCCTGTAGTCCTAGCACTTTGAGAGGCTGAGGCAGGAGAATCTCAAGTTCAAGCCCAGCCTGAGCAGTATCGTAACTTAGCAAGATCTTGCTGCCTCGAAAAAAAAAAAAAAAAAAAGGTGGAGGCTGTAGCTCAGTACAAAGACCTTGATTTTAACACTCAGTACTAAGAGTAAAGCAAAGGGCAAGATACCATTTCACTCCTGTGGAGATTTTCCGGAAGTGCTAGAGAGCAGAGTCACTGCCTATCCTGCCATACTTGTCCCTTGAATACTGACCCTTCGATTCTCAGCACTTCCATGGACTTCACTCTATAGGCAGGGAAGTGTTCTATATCCTGTTAGTTATCATAAAAATTAGGCTAAAATAATTGACTTCATTGATTCATTGATTGATTGATTGATTCATTCATTCATTCAAGACAGGGTCCCTCTACATAGCCCCACCTGCTCTTCAACTCGTAAGGATCCCCCTGCCTCAGCCTCCGGAGTGCTGGGATTACAGGCATGTGTCACTATACCTGGCTCTGTCCCTTTTGTTCCCTATGAGTCTAACCTCCTGAGACAGGAGTGTCCACAGCTCAGCATGCATGCCCATCCTTTCTCACCTGCAGTTAGCACCCCCTGGTTTTTCCTCATGGGGTTCCTGGCTAGAAATCCTTCCCACTCCTTCCCAAGCCACTGTTGTGCCACCCAGTTTCCTCTTCCTCCCTGCCTTATCACCATGCATCTCACTTTGTTCTCCAGCGCTGGGGATGGAGCCAGGGCCTTGAACATGCTGCGAAAATGTTTCCACTGAGCTATGCCCCTAACCCTCATTTTAATGCCAGAACAAAGTATTGCTAAATTGCCTAGGCTATTCTCAAACCTGAGACACTTCTGCCTCAGCCTCCTGAGTGCTGGGATGGCAGCCCTGGTTCTCAGCTCAGCTAAGCTTGGAGGTCTTAATGCATTCTCAGTCCTTCTCCTAAAGGAGGAAGTCATGGTTTTGTAGTTTCACAAACTTCATGGCTGTTCTCAAAGCCTGGAGTGAGAAAGACCAGTCCCTCTTTCCTCCAAACAGCTTATGAGAAACGTCTTAGTCCACGGTGCTGCCTGACCAAATACTTGAGACTGTGTAGTTTATTGTTTTTTGTTTTAATTTGTTTTGTTGTGTTTTTTGATTTCTTCTTTTTTAAAAAATTTTTTTTATTATGGCCAGCTCAGCCTGCCCTGGGGGTGGGCTGGCACAGCACGTGGTGCCGGGGATTGAACTGCGGACCCTGGGGTTGCCTAAGCTTGCCTAAGCAGGCACTTTAGACCACTTACCATCTTACCGGGCCCTGTTTTTTGATTTCTTAAGCAGGGTCTCAACTCCACCATCCAGGCTCAAACCTGAGGTAATCCTCCTATCTCAGCTTCCCAAGTACTAGAATTACAGGCATGCAATACCACTCCTGGCTAGACTGCAGAATTTTTAAGTTTTAAGAAAACTACCTCTGTAGTCCTAGCTACCTGAGAGGCTGAGGCAAGAGGGATTAGAGAGACCAGCTTGGAGGACCAAAGACATTCTCTGGAGTACCCATAATTTGGGGGTTTCTACAGAATGGGGGACACAGGAAGTGAGGAATATGAAAGCCCACAGAAGATGTTAGAACAAAGGTAGCCAGTCGCAGTTGTTAAGGGCACTGGGTGATCTCAAGGTTGACAGTGCTACTGCTCTGGAACAGGCGGTATCAGCCTTGGAGCTGCGGCAGTGTCTTGTCCTCTAAAGATTGTGACTATGAGCTTTTCTGACACAACTGGTGGTCCCTTCCTTCAGCAGCTTAACCCTGGACAGCCTGGTCTCCCATACCTGCCCTTCTACATGGCCTAGTCATCTCTCAGAGGGCCCCTCTTCACACTACCACATTGGCCATGGCAGGAATTGGGACACTCTACCTGTGGCAATAAAAACAGTACTTGGGAGGCTGAGGCAGGAAGATCGACACCAGCCTGGGGCTACAAAAGTGAGCTCAAAGCCAGCCTGAACTGCATAATGAGACCCTGTCTCAAAAAGACAAAAAAAAAAAAAAAAAAAAAAAAGAGCCGAGAACCTGTGAGGACAGCAGGCATCCTGGGTTACTGGGTTGCAAAAACATCTGGAGGCCGGGCATGGTGGTGCACACCTGCAATCTCAGCATTCAGGAGGCTGAGGCAGGAAGAGCACCCTGCATTGAAGGCCAGCTTGGGCGACATAGTGAGTTCAAGGCCAGCCTGAGCTGTCTCAAGGTAAAAAGGAAACTGGGAGCCTTGTGTCTGGCCCTACATAGAACAACACTAGGGCTTCTCCTTTCCAACTAAAACTTCAGCTGAAACCATTTTAAATGTGAGCTTTGGCTCTTAGACAGCAGAGACACAGTGTCTGCGTGTCCTCTAGCCTGTCACCTGCTCCCTTCCACATCGCAGAAGCAGCCTGAGGGCCCAGCAAGGAGGCCAGGGCGGGCGAGATGCAGGGAGCCCGCAATGCACTCACCCCCGTGCTGCCCATGATCAGGAACAGAGCGATGTGGAAGCGCCCGAATCCGATGGTCTCCACCGCATCCTCCACCGTGAACTTCTGGGGCTCTGCCGAGGTAGGGCACAGGGGCACCGCAGTGTGGATGGCGATGTGTGGTCCAGTGCCTCCTGCCACCCTCCTGTCACCCAGCCTGGGCCAGAGGGGCTCTCACCTTTCTGCGGCTGTGGCTCTGGGCCCGAGAGGCTGAGTCTGCGCAGGCTGAGCATGGCGACCGGCTCCGTGGGCTTGGACGCCATGTGGCCCTGCTGCCCCTCACGCTGCCAGGGTGGAAGGACAGAGACATCATGGTGACCTAGCGCCAGCTGTGCTCCGGCCATGGGCAAAAAATCTCGGGGACCCTCACCAAACCCTGCCAGGGGTGCATTTTACTCTCAGCCACAACCTCCTCTGGAGCCAGACTACAGACTTTCCAACCCTCTCCTTCCCAGACCAGGAGATGGGGGGAAGGAAGGAGAAGGTGGAAATAAGAAGAGTGAAGATGTGGCGGGCACCGGCACCCGCTCCTCGAGGTGTCAGCGATGTGGACCGTGAACATGGACTGACACACATAAAACGGAGCCAGGCATGGTGGCGCACACCTGTGCTCACAGCCCTCGGGAGGCTGAAGCAGGAGGATCGCCGCAAGTGTGAGGCCAGCCTGGGCGACACAGTGAGGCCCTGCCTCACAATAAAAGTTACATTCTTTCCCTTCCGCTTACACGGCACGGCTTTGAGCTATTTGCCCTTTGTGCTGCTGTTTCTTCCTCTCCAACATGGGGACAATACAGTGATGTCACCGACCTTCTGGGCTGATGTGAGGACTCCCTGGGGTGCTTCGGAGAAAGTGCTCCACTTAAACGGCCGTGCGTGAAGCGCGCAGGCGCAGTGAGCAGATGGCTCCCCGTGCACTGCCAGCACAATGTACTGGATGCAACCAAAACAGCAACAGCAAAGGGCTTTTGAAGTCCATCACGGAGGCTGAGCTGCGTTTGCTCACAGTTACACTAAACTTAAAACTCCCCAGACACCTTTGGAGAACGCTAGGGAGCAGAGTCCCCATTCTGAAAACCAGTCAGCACTTCAGCTTTCCTGTGTACCAGGTGCACCAAGGTAACCAGTAGCAAAACCATGACCTTATGTTTTCTTGAATTGCGGGGGAAATTAAGCCCTCGCTGTTCTGCAGCTCCTAGTAAGGAACAGATCTAGCTGCTGGTTGCAGTGGCTGATGGGGCCCTTACTGCCCAGTGGGTGGAACCCTTCCTGCTGCCAGGCAAGGTGGAAGTGATTGGGGGAGGTCCCTGAGGAGCCCTGGTGGGAGGGAGGTGCTCACACCCCCTGGGAAGTGCTTTGAGAAAATGGGAATGGAGCCGGTGCATACAGGCAGCAGAGAAATGAGTGACCCTACCCGGTGTGCAATACAGAAAATCTAGAATGCGGGAAGTTCTACAGAACAAATGACTTCATTCCTTGAATAAATAGGCGGCGAGAATAAGAAGGAAAAACAGGCTTTTAGTGAGACTACACTTGCCAAGTTGGAACTAGAGGTCAATGTGTCTTTTTGATAATTACAACAATAACTACGAGGGGCCAGGTAAATAGCTCCGTGGCACAAGTGCCTGCCTGGCAAGGTCCTGAGTTCAAACCCCAATCACACACACACACACACACACACACACACACACACACACAAAGCCCTGAGAGACTAGTGTGGTCATGGACACGTATCCCAAGCTACCTGGGAGGCTGGGACAGGAATATCTCAAGTTCAAAGACAGCCTGGGCAAGTTAGTGAGACCCCATCTCAAAATAAAATGCAAAGGTCTGGGGTTATGGCTCATGACAGAGCTCTCTGGATTCAATAAACATGCAAAATTCAGTAAGATAAAAGCAGGATGCCTCCGAAATGTTGGAAAGATTTTTTTTTTTTTTTGTCTTTTTGAGACAGGGTCTTGCTATGCAGTTCAGGCTGGCCTTGAGCTCACTTTTGGTAGTCCAGGCTGGTCTTGAATTCGCACCGATCCTCCTGCCTCAGCCTCCCGAGTGCTGAGATTACAGGCATGCGCCACCACACCCGGCAACATTGGAAAGATTGTAAAAAAGAAGAAGCTGTAACCAATGTCAGCACTTTTGTCAGCAATGGCTTGACACCATCTTGAGTTGGTGAGCCAAGATATACAAGATGATGCTATTATACTAATTATGAAGGTTAATCACTGAGTAGCTACAACCAAAACTTTTTCTAGGGATGGGGAAAGTTGAAGCAGATGATTCTTTTTTTCTGTCATAAATTCATCTGTTTCAAATCATCACGTGTGCTTGTTACTTCAATAAGTTTTTAATTTAAAGCAAGGTAAATAAGCAGAATATGAAACGTGTGTGTAATAGAAGTTCTCACAGGCCAGGAGGTCAAAGATCCAAAGGACTAACCCAGAAGCATAGACACCCGTGGCGCGTACATCTACGAAATCAAGTTCTACCTGCTCTGTAAGCAAAACCTGAATCCAGGTGTAACTGTTTTCTTCTATCAGGTCTGCAAAAATGTTGAAGGTTGATTGGAACTAAGAATAGGTGTAAACTGGTACAATGTTTCTTTTGGTGTGTGTGTG
>PVJA010044687.1:0-16037 GCA_004027025.1 Myocastor coypus | reverse complement strand
TTAGACAAGAAAGAGAAATCAAAGGAATAAGAATAGGTAAAGAAGAAGTAAAACTTTCACTATTTGCAGATGACATGATAATCTACTTAGAAGACCCAAAGAACTCCACCAAAAAGCTACTGGAATTAATACACAAATTCAGTAACATAGCAGGTTACAAATTCAACACACAAAAGTCAGTGGCATTCCTCTACACAGATAACAAACACACTGAGAGAGAAATTAGAGAAACAGTACCTTTTATGATAGCACCGAAGAAAATGAAATATTTAGGAATCAACCTAACTAAGGAAGTAAAAGACCTTTTCAATGAAAACTATAGTACTCTGAAAAAAGAGATCTTAGAAGATCTTAGGAAATGGAAAGATATTCCCTGCTCCTGGATAGGAAGAACCAACATTGTGACGATGGCCATACTCCCTAAATTGTTGTACAGATTTAATGCAATTCCTATCCAAATACCATTGACATCCCTCACAGAACTGGAGAAGTCACTCCTAAAATTTATTTGGAACCAAAAACGACCCAGAATTGCAAAGACAATTCTCGGCAATAAAGGTATGGCAGGAGGCATTACAATTCCTGACCTAAAGTTATACTACAAAGCTACAGTAATAAAGTCAGCATGGTATTGGCAAAAGAGTAGACCTGAAGATCAGTGCAATAGACTAGAGGATTGAGAAGCAAATACAAACACACTAAGCCACCTTATTTTTGACAAAGGCGCCAAACATGTTTACTGCAAGAAAGATAGCCTCTTTAAAAAATAGTGCTGGAAAAATTCGCTCTCTACATGCCGAAAACTAAAACTTGACCCTAGTCTATCACCATGCACGAAAATAAAGTTGAAATGGATTAAAGATCTAAATATTAAAAGTGAAACATTAAATCTCCTGGAAGAGAAAGTGGGAGGAAATCTTTAAGACATCGGAGTAGGCAAAAAGTTCAAGGACAGAAATCAAATTGCACATTTAACACTTGAAATCATCAACGAGTGGGACATCCTCTGGCTAAGAATTTTCTTCAGGTAAAAAGAAATGACTGACAGAGTGAAAAGACCACCCACAAATTTGGAAAAGATTTTAACTAAGAAGTACTCAGACAAAGGGCTTCTATCTAGAATCTACAAAGAACTAAAAACCATTAGGGTCCCAAAATTCAAAGACCCAATCCAGAAATGGGCATCTGAGATGAACACTCACTTCTCAGAGAAAGAAATACAGCAAGCCTACAAATACATGAAGAAGTGCTCCACATCGCTAGCCATTCGTGAAATGCAAATCAAAACAGCACTTAGATACCATCTTACCCCAGTAAGAATGGCTATCATAAAGAAATCAACCAGCAACAAATGCTGGAGAGGCTGTGGGGAAAACGGAACCCTTCTCCACTGCTGGTGGGAATGCAGATTGGTGCAACCATTATGGAAAGCAGTGTGGAGGATCCTTACAAAAGTAGAATTGGAAGTTCCGTTCAATCCAGCTATCCCCCTACTGGGAATTTTCCCAGAAGAACTGAAAACATCATAACATAGCGATATCCATGCACCTATGTTTATAGCAGCCCAATTTGTAATAGCCAAATCTTGGAAACAACCAAAATGACCATGATTTGAAAAATGGTTTAAAAATGTGGCATTTTTATGTAATGGAATACTACTCATCCATAAAGAATAAGTTTGAAGACTTCATTTATACATGGATGTATATTGAATATATACTCATTAGTGAAATAAACCAGACCTATTTTCATAAATATTGTACAGTCTCCCTAATATAAGAACTTTAAAGAAGAAGATAGGAACTTAAGGTCATAACACAGCTGAATGTGTTATGGATTAAACAACGAAGTGACTGGAAGCAGATAAAGCAGAAAACATATCAAGAGCAAAACCATGCACCTATGTACACAGGATGAATCAGATATTGGTCTCAAGAACCTTCAAAAGATTCATCGTATTGAACATAACACTATGTAACACTAAAACTATGCTTGGAATGCATGTCACTCTTGTCTTTTTGGTGTATACTGCTCCTGGCGTAAACTCAGTTACTGTCATTCTCTCTCTCAAGAGTAGTAGTTGGAAATGGAATTGGCCCAATACCATACTCTTGACAGGCTATAATTTTGTATTTCCTTGAATTTCCAAATATCTGTGTCAAAATTGTGTAACTGCTTATATCACATTGTATGGAAAGTTATTAGAATATCAATGATGGTCAGAAAATAACATTTCCAAGCTAAGTCAAAGATATTTGATACTCAGAAAGCCAGTGATGATAAGCTCAAGTACCTATGTTATAGAATAATAGTATCACAAAGCTTTTCTGCTGGAGGGTTAAGAATGTAAGTTAACAGACCAAAAATTGGTGAAAAACAAGGGCTATGAGGATAGTCAATATTTTAGCCCTAGCCCTTTAAGGTCAATAAGGACTCAGGATATAAGAGAACCTGTGCTCTAATATCCTATAACTCAGAGGTGTCCCAAATTTCCTGGTCAAGGAGATTATGGCACCTCAGAGGAAAGGGATAAATGAACTATAGTGCGTCTAAGGAGAATCACCCAGAGAAAAACATTCTCTCAGGCTTTCACAGAAAGCAAACTGGCCAAGCAATGGCCGTGACTCGTCCCAAAGGCTGACACTAGCAACAGTTCTACAAAGTACTGTATATGGTCCCAAACTTAATCCTGAGGGGATTTGACCTGGGAAGATACAGAAGAACTCCAAATGTTTAGTTATACAGGTCTTACTTTGACTTGCCCTTGATCACCCAGAAAAAAAAGCTTAATTATAATGCATGAAACACAGAGCTAGTTTGGTGAGATGAACTTTAGGAGGCTTAGATCAATAGCCTCCAACATTACAAGCTTGACTGGTGGCCCACTGCAATTTTCAGAACATTTGACTGTGTATGCATCTGTTTCCTCTTAGTCCGAAGAGAAGAATTTTTTATTCCTTTCTTCTTTGT
Organism: Myocastor coypus; assembly: GCA_004027025.1. Taxonomy (NCBI): domain Eukaryota; kingdom Metazoa; phylum Chordata; class Mammalia; order Rodentia; family Myocastoridae; genus Myocastor; species Myocastor coypus. The sequence goes on along the minus strand of PVJA010044687.1, from coordinate 13,067 downwards.
TTTTCTTTTTTTTTTCCTTCTTAGCAACATCAACAGGGAGGTGGGTCATGCCCACACACTGAGCTCTGTAGAACTATTGTGAGGACAATATGCAATGTATCAACTTTTAAAATAAGAAAGGGGAAAAGAAAAAAAAAGTAATGTTGATTGAATGTGTTAATGTTTGTTTGATCAATCTTATATACCTATATGTATTAATCTAAACTGATCTGATGATGAAAATATGTAATATAACCATTGTTAAATTTATACAATAAAAATATTAAATCATAAAAAATAAAACAAACAAAAAAAGCGTCCACAGCCACAAAAAGAAGTTATGACTGCGGCTACCCCAAGACACTGTGGTTCAGGAGGCAGCCCAAATACCCTTGGAAGAGCACCCCCAGGAGAAACAACTTTGACCACTATGCCATCATCAAGTTCCCCCTGACCACAGAGTCAGCCATGAAAATGACTGAGGACAACAACACACTCATGTTCATTGTGAAAGTCAAGGCCAATAACCACCAAATCAAGCAAGCTGTAAAGAAGCTCTATGACATCAATGTTGCCAAGGTCAATACCCTAATCAGGCCTGATGGAGAGAAGAAGGCATATGTTTGACTGGCTCGTGATTGTGATGCATTGGATGTGGCTGGCAAAAATAGGATCATCTAAATTTAATCCAGCTTGGTAATTCCAAATATATACTCTATTGCCAGAAAAAAAAGTGTGTATTCTGATGTTGTAGGATAGAATACTTTAGATCTCTGCTGAGCCGAGTTTGTTTAACATTAAAACAGAAACACTGTATCTACTGGAAGACAAAGTAGGTGGAAATCTTGAAGTCATAGGGGTAGCCAGGCAGTTCATGAGCAAAAATCAAACTGCATGGGAAATGCTGCAAAGAATCTACAACTTGGACCTCTTATTGAGAAGTTTCAGCACAACAAAAGAAATTGCCAACAGAGTGAAAAGACAACCCACAAATCTGGAAAAATATCTTGACTAAGAAGCACACAGACAAAGATCTTTTATCTAGAATATATAAAGAACTAAAAAAATGGGGCCGCAAAATTTAAAGGCCTAATCCAAAAATGGACATCTTAGATAAATACATACCTCTCAGACAAAGAAACATAAGAGTCAAATAAATACCTGAAAAAATGCTCGACATCACTGGCCACTTGAGAAATGCAAGTTAAAACAACATTGAGATACTTTCTCATGCCAGACAGTATGGCGATCATAAAGAAATCAACTAACAACAAGTGCTGAAGAGGCTGCAGGGTGGGGGGGACCCTTCTTCACTGTTGGTGGTAATGTATAACCACTATGGAAATCAGTGTGGAGACTTCTCTAAAAACTAGCACTAGAAATCCCATTCAATCCAGCTATTCATCTCGGACGTTTTCCCAGACAAACTGAAATTTGGCTAACTCTGTATGCTGATATCTGGGATCTAAGCAACTACATCAAGACAGCACTGTGTAATACAAAACCTATTCTTGAATACCTGTCATTTTGGTCTTCTATATGTATACCATTTCTAATGTCATATCAATCATTACTATACTCTCTTTAAAATAATTTTTAAAAAGGTAAAAATGGAAAAAGAGAGAAAAGAATAAAAATTTAAGATTTCTTGAATGCAAGCAATAATATGCAATCATATGTCCAGTCTTACATAACTATATCTGCTCATCTGAGAAACAAATTTAATGATAAAAATAGATAACATATCAACCACTATTAATCAGTTATTCTTGTTTTGAAAATCTGTAGCATATGTATTGCTGTATGTTCCCCTGTTTTTGTTTTTGTCCTAGATTTTTGTTCTTGCTTTTATTTTTACTTTTCAAAATAAAATTTTTAAAAGGTTTAAGTTCCAATATTTCATTGTTAAATTTGTCTAATTAACCTGTCATTTTGTGATGGTGGGTTGTTGAGATGCTCCAATGTAATCATATTAATGCATATTTGATCTTTTCATGTCCTTTAATTTTTTATGTATTTCTATTCACTTGTATTTGTTGCATGTATATTTATGGTTGTTGGCTCTTCCTCTTGTATTGCTCCCTTTACAAAGATGTAGTGAGCTGATTGTCTGTTTTAATTGGTCTTGGTTTGAAATTTACCATGTAAATTTCGGTGAATAGACTAACTACCACTGCTTGCTTCTGGATTCTTCTTGCATAGAGCAGTGCATTCTATTATTTGATCTTTCTAAATTATATGGGTTGTATGTAGCATATTGTTGAATCTTGCCTGTACATTTCTTCAGATGTTCTTTGTCATGAAAATATATTATGTCCCTGTTGGTTCTTTGTTTGTTTGTTTGTTTTGCTTTGTTTTGTGTTTATGTGGAACCAGGGATCGAACTCAGGACCTTGTCCCTATCAGTTTTGAAAGACAAGTTTGCAGAGTACATTACTCTGGGTTGAAGGCTATTTGTCTTGGAGTGAAATCCTTCACTGGAAGCTCATTTTCACTAGAGTGTGTTGAAAAGTCAGTTGCAATTTTATGGGTTTTCTTTACATGCAATTTGCTTCTTTTTCCTAAGAAATTTTAGGATTCTGTTATTGCATTGCATTTCTAGAATCTTGATTATATGTCTGGCTGTAGCGGTTTTTTTACAGAAATTTTTTAGTTTTTAATGAACTTGTAAACAAAAAAAGCTCCCATTTCAAAATAAAAACAAAATCCTAGACCATAGATGTTTACAGTGATTACATATCTAAGCAACATACATATTCAGTTGTAAGATGTTAATTGAACTTCTGTGACAAATATTTTTTTTAATACCAAGAACATTGTAGTTAATGCAGAGTCCTAAGGATAATCTAGTAGTCACTAAATTTTTTTTAAGTCTTCACTTTAGATGCTGTTATGTCTAGCACAGGTAAGCAGGCAGTCTTCCATATGCTCAAACACTGGAATCTTTGGTTGCTACCATATCAGCTGGCTTGCAAATAAGAAGCCAACCATTGAGAGAATGTTTCAAGTGAACAACTTGCAAATCCCAGGGATGGAAAAACCCTAAGAATGCACAATTGTGAGCATCTGCATCCATCACAACTGTGGCTGAAGAGTGTTCATGCTGTTCATCTGAAATGAGATCTCAAAGCAGGATATTTCAAAGTAAGTTTTAACAAAAAAAATTGGCATATGCACAATTTCTCCACCAATTAATCTGTGTATGTGTGTGTGCCAACCATTTAGTTAACTTTTCCACTTGAAAAAAAATGCAATAAAAAACCGGACACCATGTTTCACTATCTCAGTTAATATTCACAATTACAGCGGCTACAACTCCAGACAAAGCATCAGCAATGCTGCCCAGAGCCAGTTTATACTGAAACTAAGTTCTTTACACCAAGTAAATGGTTGTCCACAACTACTGGCTAGTGTACATATGAACTAAAATTTCTAGATTTGGGGAGAAACAAATGCTGCTCCGATCATCTGCTCTGCTTCTTCTGTTCTTCAATTCATGCTTGAAAGCCTTTCATGTTACTCTTGGTTTTGTCAGTTTGCTTGCCTGTGGGGGTTTGGGCCTGCTGACCCTGCCCACTGGAGGAGGCTGCCTGCTGCTCTGCTTTCTGCTTTAACATTGTCCAATCAAATGTGTAGTCATACTGGTGATTCAAGGTCCTGAAAAGGATGCGAAATAGCTGCCTCAGGTACATGTAATCCGGGGCTTCCTCAAAGCGCAGCCCACGGCAATAGTTTAAGTACATAGAAAATTCTGCAGGAAACCCCTTACATAAAACTTCAACTGGAGTGGACAACTTCTTTGCACTAATTTTTTCGTATTTTTGTTTTTTTGTTGCAGCCTTGAGTCCTTGCCATGGTAGGCTGGTTCTATTAAAATACATCCAAACATATCCTAATGATTCCATGTCATCTCGACGATTCTGCTCAATACCAAGATGTGCATTGATGCTAGCATGTCGGGCAGTACCAGTGAGGGTTTTATCTTCTCTGTATGGTATGTGTTGTCTTGTCCTCTTGTCTCTGTACCTTTTGGCCAAACTAAAATCAATAAGGAATAACTTATTACAGTGACACCTAATACCCATTAGAAAGTTATCTGGCTTAATGTCTCTGTGTATAAAATTCTTTGAACACACATATTCAGTTCTACTTATCATCTGGTCAGCTAACATAAGTACAGTTTTCATTGTGAACCTTCTTGAACAGAAATTGAAGAGGTTTTCAATGCTGGGTCCCAGAAGATACATGACTACCACGTTATAGTCTTTTTCCTGGCCATACCACCGTATGTGGGGGATGCTGACCCCACCTTGGAGGATATTGTAGAGCTTGCTCTCGTACAGCAGCTGGGGATGCCTGGCCTTCTGAGAATCGAGCTTCAGCACCACTTCCTCACCATTGGTGAAGTTAATCGCCAGGTAAATATCCCCGAAGGAGCCAGACCCGATCTTCCGCACCAGTTTATATTTCCCTCGGCCTTGGAGCCGCTGCTGCTCACCATCCTGGGAGATGAAGATGGAGCCCAGGACCGAGCCCCAACGCCTGAGGGAGGACGGAGCCTCTAGGTCTCGTCGCCTGAGCTCGGCAGTGAAGGAGAGCGCAGAGACCGGAAAACAGAGGCGCTTCCCAGCACTACGGGGCCCAGAAGAGGCCGAGGGGAGCCCAGTCGCCGTTGCTCATTCTAACTCTTTATTACTGTTATTCAGGGCAGGCTGCAGTCTGTGGGGCTCCTCTCATTGTTACTTGGGTTAGACTCCTTGTTTCCAGGCAGCCACCACTGCCTCGCTTTCACTGCAACATCACGGGCTGGAATGAGGGTGTGGTGAGTTAGGGCTGAGGTATCGCTGCCACCACCACACCGACTCCAGCTCAGGAAGACCCTTGTTACTCTGCCGACGCCGCCATCTTGTTACTCGGGCTCCAACCAACACAAAAAATCTGGCTGTAGTTTTTTGATCATGGCTAATTATATTTTTATATGACTCACCTGCCTGTATGTCAATTTTTTTTCCCTACCAGGGTTTTCTGCCATGATGTCTGTGAATATTTCTTACATTCACTGTGTCATCTTCTGCTTTTTGATTGACCTCACTGTAACCTAACTTATTCTTCTTTGCCTCATCTAGCAGCTCCTTCATTGATTTCTCATGTTCCCTTATTGTCGAGATTTTATTTCTTTTCATGATCTCTAACTGAAAGCCTGTCTTCTATATTAGAGGTCCTGTCATCCCATTAGCTTAATTTGCTATGGACACTTTAATTTTCCCAGGGGAATCAATTTACATTTGCTTATTTATTTTTTATTATACATATCACTTGTAATATTACTTACTAAATACTATTTTAACAAGTATATAACAAGTATGTCCTTGTCTTTTACACACACATATGCATAGATATGAAAAATTATGTGTATAACCTGACATAAGATTGATATTGTTTTATAGAAATCTTCAGTGACCTTTTATGGACCAGGGAGATAGCTCAGTAGAATAAGTGATTGCCTGGCAAGTGCAGCGTCCTGAGTTCAATCCCTGCTACTGCAAAAAAAAGACCTTTTAAGTGGGTTCATCAAATATAATTGTATTGTACATAGTACTGCATAACTACCATTTTGAGAGCTCTTTATTCTTTATCCAGGACCATACAGCAATTTTTCTTGCCTCCTGCATTATGGACCTTGATATTTTCTATATGTTACATCTGGAAGTATTAGAATATCTTGAGCTTGTATAACTGGAAAATATTTTACTTTGAGTGTTCAAAGTTATGTTTACTAAGTAGAAAATTCAATGAGGACAGATCTCTTTTTTTTTTCCAGTCCTTTGAATTACCCAATTGCTCTTTTTCTTCTAGGTGGAATAAGATGCTATTTAAGGGGCCAGAGAGATAGCTCTGTAGCACAAGTGCCTTCCTGCCAAGTGCAAGGTCATGAGTTTGAACCCTATTAAGATACTATTTAATTTTGTTCTTCCATGGCTAATATTTTTTCTATGTATATGCTTCAATGGTTTTTTCTTTACAATTAGCTTTGGATATTTTATCTTTTTTGTATCTTTCTGTGGTTTTATTCATATTTCTTGTGCAAAAGGTTCATTTTTCTTGGAAATCTGGTGTTACACTTTCAACTAAATTCAGAAATTTTAAATCCTTAAATATTTATTGCCTACCCCTTCCTACTTTAAGAATTCTTATTGTATGAATATAACTTTCTTGATTTTGGCATAGAATGAAATATTATATGACAGGTTTGTAAATGCTTTCTTAACTTTTATTTTACACAATTTTTATTGTTATATTCATTTAAGTTTGTAAATAACTCATTAACAATGTACAATCTTGTTAATCTCATGCTATTTATTCATTTCAGAAATATTTCTCTAACATTCAAAAAATGAAATAAAATGGTTGTTAAATATTAAAAATAATGATAATAATTCCCAGGATAATGTTTGTAAATTGTCTATGGTGGGTTTTTCTATTGTTAGCATTTTTTTCTTGTCTAAACAATATTAGTACAAACTTCTATTCTCAATGAACTAAGACAAAGTAGCTCTATATCTATCCTAACTCTCTTGTATATATATATTTTTTTTCTTAAAGTTTCTAATACTAGGAGAAAATATCATACCATGTATTATACATTGATTGTAAGTCAAAGATACAGTATGTAACATAAAACAAAAAGAATAAGCAATATTCAGAAATTAATTAAATATTAATTAATTAAATTTAAGTTAAATATTTTAAAACAATATTCCAAAATTCAAATCATGAGTCCAACTTAGAAGCCAGAATGTTGTGTAAAATAAGCACAAAACTTGAATCAATTCAGAGTATTCACATAGTATTTGAATATGTTAATATATACAAAAATATCAACTAAGAAAAAGTCTCCATGGTAGTAAAGAATTACTAAGAATAAAGCATACCATAAATACTTGAATGGCAAATATATGACCAGAACTTCTAACAGTCTGGGGATAGGATATTGCACAAAGTTCTAGTATGTCATGGATGTGGACAGTGTCCATGATGCTTACTGGTGGCCAGGGGTCACTTGTGGGACTGAACTACTGCTATTTCCTTGATATCCACTCTGTAGAACCATAAAAAATCACTACTTATAGGGTGTAGGAGAAGTCCATTTGTAGAATATGCTGATGGATATGTTCTGCTGCTATACTCAAAAGAATAGTTGAAACACTGCTTTCGTATACCTCTTTCTCTCCTGTGTTTAATTTTTTTCCCTATTTGGTGGGTTCTTTCCATTCTCCTTTGTGGAGTTGTGGTCATTTTGATCCCTCTCTAGAGTATCTTTTAGTAAACTGTGCAGGGTTGGCTTTGTCATAGTGAAATTCTTTAGTAGTTCTTTGTCCTGGAAATATTTCACTTCTCCACTGAACTTGAAAGAGAGTTTTTCAGGTAAATCAGTCTGAATTGGAGTTTGTTTTCTTGCACGACTTGTGCTTTGCTTCATGCTCTTCTTGATTTGATTATTTGTGAAGAGAAATTTGCTTTTATTCTGAGGGGTTTTCCTTTAAATGTGATCTGTTTCTTTTCTCTAGCAGCTTTTAGTATACTGTTCCTGTGCTGAATTTCTGGGATCTTGATTATTATATGTCGGGGTATGGTTTTAATTGGGTTTGTTATTTGTAGTTCTGCATGCTTCAGTTAACTGAATGTCATATTGTTTCCCTATATATGGGAAGTTTTGTGCTATTACTTCTACCCATATTCTTTTTATATCATTTGTACAGACTCCTTCTTTCTCATTGATGCTTATTAGTCCTATGTTGTTCAACTTGGCATCATCTTGCAGACAATGAGTTACTTTTTCTTGCATCCTAGTTCTTATGAGATCTTTTCTTTCTTCTTCACTAGCTGCAATGGTGTCTGTTATGGTTTATGTCTAGTTGTCCCCCCAAAGCCTCATGCATTCATGGGTGGGAACTTCTAGAGTTTAAGACATGGTTCATGATCCACTGGGATTATGTGTTTTAGTACTGATGGGATTATGGATCTGAGTACTTCTTCAATTATGGGTGTGGCCTAAGGCAGGTAGGCTGAGGAAGAGATCCTCAATGTAATATAAAGAGAGACAGAGAGACAGACTCAAGCTGTTGCTCTCTGATGCCCTGGTTGGTCTGTTGCCTCTGTCGTGATTTTTGCTGTTCCACCCCCATGAACTGCTACTCTCTGCATTGTGCCTCTCTACCTTAGATCCAGCTGAGTATGGACTGAAACCTCCAATAACTGTGAGCTAAATAAACCTTTCCTTCCCTCATTTTGACTGTGAGGTATTTGTCCCAGCAACAAGTAAAAAGTAACTAAGACAGTGTCTTTAAGGTCTGCAAGTCTATTTTCACTTCCATTGAAATGGTTTTGCCAGCTTGTGACTGAGGTTTTAAGTTCCTGTATAGCACTGGGAATCTGCTTCTTACATTCTATTACTTTTCTATATTGTTCATTCAAGGATTCCATCATTTTTCTATTCTCCCCTATTTTTTCTATCAATGGCTTCTTTACAAGCACTTAGTACTTCTTTTATTGTAGGTATTATTTCTTTTTTTAACTTCAGAAATTATTTCTGATCTGATTTTCTCTATAGCTTTCTGCCATTGTTTCTTTACTTTGGATGCTATTATTTCAGGTTTCTGATTTCCAATTTCTTCTATGGTATTGTCTCCTGTATTTGTTCTGGGTCAGTTTGGGGTCTGAGAGTGTATTTTGCTCCTTCTCTTTGTCATTTTGTACCTTAGCAGCAGATCTGGATCTACCAAGGTCAAACTCATCCAGGTGGGTATGGCTTGGGTCTCGCTGCTGAGTTCCACTTCTTCCTGCCACATCCCTTGGAGGGGAACCTGCTGTGCCACTCTGGAAAGATGTTCTGCTCCTGGATCAGCTGGGTGTGTGTTGTCTTTAGTCTCTCTGCAGGGAGTTATGTGGCAATTTCCCACACTCTGTCGCATAGATGAAGTTCTACTCACATGCTGGGCTTTTTTGTTGGGTAAAATGAGTTTCTGGTGGGCCCAAGGTGGTCTACCTCACATGCTAGGCCTGGTTGCTGGGTAATGAGTTTGCAACACCCCAGGGCAGTCTCACTCATACACCAGGCCTGGTTCCTGGGTGGAATTTTTTCTAACAGGCCCCAGGTGGTCTCACTCAGGTGCCAGGCCTGCTTGCTGGGTCAATCCTATTGCTACAATTTATAACCCTTAGGAAATGACTATTTCTTTGATGTATCTTCCAAATGTAGCTCATTGTTTGGTTTTCAATCTGCTTGCGGATCCTATCTCTTCAATTTACTGGGGAGGAGCAGTTCCTGCTGTTTGGTCCAGTCTCTGATTCTTTGGCACTGAGTCACAGTATATTACCTATTACACTTAGGCAATCTCAGCCTTCGAATACAAGGAAAAATAGCTGTTTAGAACAATTATGTCACTTTTTGTTAAAGTGATGCCATCAGCACTAACAGTAGCAACAGTCATAGCTAGAAAATGACAAACTGAGTTTACCATTAATCTGCCACCGTTAACTGTATGTACTAGTTTTGTGGTTATACAGCAAATTCAAAAACAATCCAAAAATTATATGCAGTATATAAGTGCTTTATTTTGTTGATTTTTCCTTGAAGAGTAAAAATTTTAAGTAGTTGGGGAGAAAATAGAGAGTTTTGAGAGCAAGAAGAAATTAGAAATAAGGCTGGAGGACGAAGGGGATCACACCACCTTTGGGAAACTTGTGCAGAAGAGTGGGGGGAAAGGGAAAGGGAAAATGAAAAGATAGAAAGAACAGAACCACAATCACAAGCACAAAGATGCTAGAAACCACATTTAGACTCCCATAAATACAAAATCAAACAATGAAGGGGAGAAAAAAAAACACAGCAACAACTAACAAAGAGAGACACAGAGACAGAGAGAGAGAGAGAGAGAGAGAGAGAGAAAACAAAACCCACTTCTGTATTTGTTTCTGCTGTCACTGGCAGAAAACGTGTGGAGATAGATCTGTGTTGAGTTATCCAAACAAGCTTGCCGTAGCTTTTTGGCAAGGTACTTCATAATCTCAGCAAGCCTATACCTTCAGGCTGAGACCAGACTGATTCAACCAGCAGCCACCACTGTTGGAAATGTCAAGTTTGGAAAACTGGTGCAGAAGACCTAAAGGAAAGAGAGAAGAGAGATTGTCAAATAGCTCAGCGGATTAAAGTGCTTGCAAGCAGGCTCATGGGCTCAAGATTTGATCCCCAGGCCTGCCATGCTTCCCCTACCCTGGAGGCACACTTAGACAGCAATTGAGATTGGGCATGGTGGTGCACACCTGTAATCCCACCTCTTTGGAGGCTATAAACCGGTAGATCACTATAAATCTGATCTACTAGTGAGTTCCTGAACACCCTATAGCTCCTTAAAAATATAGAAAAAAGGAAGAAAGAGAAGGGAGATATTTTTTAAAGTACAGAACAAAACCACAATCCCAAAGAGTCTAGAAACTACTTTTACACTCATATAAAATTAACATCAAAAAGTGGAGGGAGAAGCAAAAGCAATAACAAAACCACAACAACAAATGAACAAGAGAGAGAGCGAGCAAGAGAGAGAGAGAGAGAGAGAGAGAGAGAGAGAGAGAGAGAGAGAGAGAGAGAAAGAAAAAATCGCTTCCAGTTTTGTCTCTGCTGTCACTGGTAGACAAGGTGTGGTGACATTGTAGTGATCCATACTGATCTATCCCAGTAAGTCAGCAGGTGCTTTTCAGTAGAACAGTGATTAATCTCAACATCTTCTTGCTGATACAAGACTATTAGGTCTGAAACTGTCAGTGCATCTCCTGTAAGCCTAAGACTAGCTGGGAGCCAGCAGACACTGAGGTTTCAGCTCAGTCGACCCCTCTCCAAGATGGCTCCTGACCAATTGCTCTCTCCTTCGGGAAAATTGAGCTTTCAGTACTTACCGCCACCTAGTGTAGTCCTTCACATCTGCTGCTCCGTTCCACTGCTATGACTCTGCAGTCACTATCATTCACTGCATGTCTGCAGGTTTGAATTGCTCTTCTTGCACAGTGAGTCCTGTATCACGAAGAAGGTACCATAGGCTACCTCCTTCCTCTTTATTTAAATGTGTTAGTTCATGAGCTGTAAAAGGCTTAAATCAACAGCTTTCGAGTTCAGCCAATAACCCACTACAATTATGGAATATTGGAGTATGTATACAACTACTTTCTCGTAGTTCAATGAGAAGAAATTTTTATATATCAATAATGGTTAGAAAAATTATCATGTCTGCATCCTGTGCTCTAAATAACTACTACTACAACAACAACAATATGCATTGTATCAATTACTGGGAATGTACTACTAATGTGTTTTCAAACTACTGCATTATTACTTCTCATTAAAAGTAATTTTTAAAAAACAGAAGAAAAATAAATAAATGTGTCATTTCACTCTCTCTATGGGCTTCAGTTCACACTTTTGATCCTTTCTGGGTCCATGGGATCCACTTACCTCCCTCTTGTCTTTCCAACATTGATATATTCTAGCATCTGGATGGCTATACTCACACAGACTCTTTCTGTGGTGTTTATCACTCCACCATCTTGTTACCTCTTATGCCTTAGTGTAAATTTATTTTTGTCATGGCTATTTGTATCTCTGTATGCCGCCATTATTTTCATGTCAAATACTTTATATATGTTGGGGAAATTAACTTTACTTCTATGATGAAGTTTCTTATGGAGTTTGTTCTGTGCCCTACCTTCTCATTGATACTGATCAATATTATGTTTTTCTTTGCATGATCCTCCAGCTGTTGCATTCAGTTTTCATGGTCTTTCTGCATTTGTACATCTTTCTTTTTGTGATCAGTAACTGCAATCCTGTCTTCTACATTTGATCTTCCATCTTGATTGTCATTCAATCTATTATATATATTTTCAGGGGAATTTTTAATCTGGACATCTGTTTGGATTTGTTTCATGCTTCACTTTTTTCCTATGTTGTGCATTCATGGTTTTCATCATTCACATAAGCTCCTCACTTTTCGTACGAGGGAAAGTTTATTTAGCTCACAGTTTCCAGCAATTTCGGTCCATAATCAGCTGGTTTCACCAGCACCTCCCAGTTGCCCACACCAAAATCAAATACAAATTGTCAAAGAAATACAAATTGTTGGACCCGAATCCCAGCCGGCAGCAGAGCCCACGTGTCCACCGCGGGTAAGCTGCCTGCGCCCCTCTGACCCGCCTCTGCGTTCCTGTGACTAACTTCCTGTTCCAGACCCAACCCTAATCCCAGCCGGTAGCGGAGCCCGCGCGCTGGCTGGGTCAGGATCCTTGGCCCGCCTTCCCCTGCCACGCTCCCCCCCCCTTTTATTTTTTATTTTGAACCCGTCCAGCACAAGCTCCAGCACCGAACCCATCAAACGTCTCATCTGCGACCGATCTGGTCCACGAGCCTACCAGGACTACTCAATCCCAAAGCTCCACCTGCACCTACAGACCACATCCGCCGGGATTCACAGAAGCTAGCAGCCAGAGCTCCAGCACAGAGTCAGGAACCTCTGTAGAGGAACCAGCTTGGCGTCTCCAAACCAAACGACCATAGACACAGCATAATGCTACCAAAGTGCAGAGGCCGCTTCCATACAAAATGATAACAACAAGGAGTAGGAGGCAATCTCAGGGCCCGTGTCCACCCAAACCAAATACAGAAGACACTATCATGGAAGAAAATAGGAACCATACAGACGAAACTTCTGAATTGGTAGCATCTGAGGCAGACACACAAGTGCAGAAACTTATAGAGCAACTGAGATCACAGATAACATCTGAAGTAAGAAAAGAAATACATGAAGTGGAAGAACGGCTGGAGAAAGGTATAGAGGACATTAGAGCAGAAATAATATCTAAAGTTGACACAGACATGCCTAAATCAATAGCATCCCAAGTAGGGGAACAACTACACAAAAGTAGAAAGGAGAACAGAACAGAAATAATCTCTGTATTAGAGAGAGAAAGGATAACCATAATGACAGACTTCAATACTATTAAAGAAGACATCGATAAAAAATTAGAGGAGAATAGAAAAA
>PVJA010044686.1:0-16037 GCA_004027025.1 Myocastor coypus | reverse complement strand
TTATATTACATTCAGGCTCTCTGCCTCATGATATCTGCCTCAGGCCACACTCATAATCCCAGGAGTACTCCTCCTCATCTTTGGACCACCCATAATCACAGTGGACCATGAGTTAATCTCAAACCCTAGAAGTCCCTGCCCCATGACTACATGAGGCTTTGGGGGGCCAACTAGATGCAAACCATAACAATAACTTACTGAAATTATCAAATTGAAGGCCATGAATATAGTTCCGTAGGTTTTTTGGACATTACAGGAACCAAAGGATGAAACTACTTCTTGGTGCTTGAGAAAAATTATTTAAATAACAAACATTTTAGGAGAAACTTGCAGATTAAAAAAAAATGGGGCATTAGCCAAAACTTTAGAAACCGTCTAGGACATTTTCATGTAGAAATAAGTCTCTACATTCAATTATACTTGGATAATGTATTGAAAATGTATATGAAGCCAGGTGTGGTGAGGCACACCTGTCATCCCAGTACTCAGGGAGGCAGGCAGACCAGGAGGGCAAGTTCAAGCCCTGCTTTGGCAACTTAGCAAGACCCTGCCTCAAAATAAGAGATAGACTCTTAAGTAAAATCAATTGGACACACATGTGTAAATATAGCATTGTCTCTCTGGCATGAAAGATGTAAATGTAAATAGGAATCAAAATATATAATAAACATTTGTGAAATAGGAAAAAATTGGTCCAAAGGAAAGGGGAACATGTGTTAATGAGAAAAAAGGATCAAATGGAAATAAAGTTTTTTGAATTACAGTTTTCTTTTATTTTGAAGAGTAAAAACAAGAGCAAGAGAAACAAAAGCAAAGACAGTAGCAGGGTAACATGTAACAATACATACATTACAGATTTTCAAAACAAGAATGGCTGAGTAACAGTGATGGATATATTATCTATTTTTATTATCAAATCTGTTGTGGAGATTAACAGATGTAGTTATGCAAGATGGGACATATGATTGAATATTACCACATGCTTTCAAGAAGTCTTAAATTTTTGTTCTTGACTCTCATTTTCTTTTATTACCTTTTTCAAAAAGTGCTTTAAAGAAGGTATAGTAATAATTGATATGACATTAGAAATGGCACACGTTTAGAAGACCAAGATGACATGTTATTTCAAGCATGGTTTTAGCAGTACACCTTAGTTCACTGATACCAACATAGAGAGTTAGTCAGGGTGAGAATTCTACCCATTAACTGCCATTGTCAAAAACCTGTTGGAAATTATTAAGACTATTGCCTTATCCAACTTGTATATATAAATGTATGGTTTTACTCCTACCTTATATCCTAACTTTTCTCCTTTCTCTTTCTTTATTGTTTAATCCTTAAGTTCTGTTTCTTTCCATTTAACTGTGTCTGTTATACCTTTCAGCTTTTATTTCTTCTTTTGAGTTCTTACACTAGGGAGATAATATGATATTTACACATGTATATAAAGAGGGGATGAGGAGTTGAAGGCAGTGGAGATGAATGGGGAAGAAAAGAGGAACCAATAACTCAGAGGTGTCCCAATTTTTCTGATCAAGGGGATTATGGGATCTCAGAGCAAAAGGATAAATGAAGTATAGTGTGTCTAAGGAGAGTCAACTAGAGAAAAAATTATTCTCTCAGGTTTTCACAGAAAGCAAATTGGTCAAGCAATGGCCATGACTTGTCCCAATGGCTGACACTGACAACAGTTCTACAAAGCACTGTACAGGGTTCCAAAGTTAATCCTGAGGGGATTTGACCTTGCAAGATGCAAAAGATGAATGTTTTGTTATACAGATCTTGCTCTAACTTGCCCTTGATCACCCAATGGAAAAGCTTAATTATGAGGCATAAAATGCAGAGCTAGATTAGGGTGATGAGCTGTAAGAGGCTTAAATCAACAGCCTCTGACATTGTTAATTTCACCGGAAACCTAATGCAAATAACGAACATTTGACTATGTATACAACTACTTCCTCTCAGTTCAAAGAGAAGAATTTTTTTCTTTTTTTCTTTCCTTACCAATATCGATCATGAAATTTATCATGTCTACACCCTGTGCAATCTATAAGTACTATGAGGACAATATGCAATGTGTCAATTATTACGAATGTACTACTAATGTGTTTTGAAACTATCATACTGTTATTTCTTATTAAAAGTAATAAAAAATTTTAAAAAAGATAAACAGTGAGAAAAAGAAAAAAGAAAAGAGGAACAAAGGTATAACATGTGTAGGTACAAGGTTAGCATGATGAATGTGATCATTATGTATATCTAAATTATACCAATAAAATTTATTTTAAAAATTTAGAAACAACAACAACAACAAGAAAACATGGTAAAGGTCAACGGATGCACTTGAGTGCAAAAGTCCTGGGTTCAATTCCCAGTACTGCAAAAAACAAAAACAAAATCAGCCAGAATAGAGATTGCTCTGTGGGTATACAGGCCACATCTGGCTTTCTGCCTAGTTTTGTATGCTGTAAGAACTAAAGAAAACAAACACTTTATGGCACATGAAATTCATATAAAATTCAATTTCTTGGCTATAAATAGTTTCATTGGTACATAGCTACGCTCATTGATTTGTTAAATATTTATCTCCTGGACAGTTGCAGAAGATATTTAACAGCCTCTTAAACCTTTAAGAATCAGGTGTGGTGGCGCACACCTATCATCCCAGCACTCAAGAAGTAGTATTCATTTGCCTTACAAGATATTTTAAAACACAATCCCTAACACTCTCTCAAAAAATTAAAAATACATTTTTTCTTTACTGACAAATAGGTGGATGAAACACATGATAATGAATTCTGATATTGAACAAATGATGGTTCTGAATCTCTTTGGATTGAAAGAGAACAAAATGTTTTAAATGAAGGCAATTAATCTCATATAAAATTTTTAAAAGTGACTTTAATATTTAGCCATGCAATGTCACAGCAATTAAAATAGGGTGAATATACCAACTTCACAAATAGAGTTATCAGAGTGAGAAAGTCTTCAAATATTAGTGTTTTGAGTTCAGCAGAAGCTGAAATACGAATCACCACCATGAACAATGTGATATTGAGATGAATTATGTATGAATTGAGACTGAGTAACTGAATGACTACTCCACTAATGGTATCATGGTTTTGGGGGGGCTTTCTTTCCCAGTTCTGGGGATGGAATTCAAGGCCTCACACGCATTAGGTCCTTTCACTGAGCAATGCCTTCTACTCTTAGAAACACTTGACATTGTTTCCTGTCTCAAATTACTGCTCAAGCGCTTTATTTTGTAGTAACCATGTGCATTAAACAAAAGGCCACACCAAGATGTTTTAAACATCCACAAATAATTTTATAACTATTAGAAGTATTTAGCGAATGATTTATTAGGCAATATTGTGATATATAAGCATTTAGAGTGAAAAGAATTCCATACGCTTAAGTTTTGAACATTATATGCTATATACCACATACCCAAATATGACCATTTCCATCTATATTCATATAGATGACATTAATATTGCCATCTCTGTATCACTCTACCTGTTGTTAAATATTTTGCCCACCACTCCCAGGCACAAGTAACATTGCATACCAATTTTCTGTTCTGACCTCACCTTTTGGTTGGCACATATGAAACTGACTTCCCAGCTCTGACTTTGGCTTCAGCTGAGAACTATTCTAGTCTTCCCTGAAGCTGACCTCGCTGCCTCAGACTGCCTCAAGTTACACCTCTTTTAATTGAACCCAGGCTTTGGGACCTTCCTTCCCTGGCACAGCTGTAGAGAGCACTCCAGTTTCTCTTGCCTATGTAGATCTCAATGGTTACTGGGGAGAAGCAGCCTCCTCTCCTCTCTTGAAAACTCACTGTCTGAGAAGGATCTGAACTATCAGCCAACGTGATTCTTGCCCAAGGGATATTTTCACTTTGTGTCTTGACGTCAGTGACAGAAGGAGGAAGAGCTTTACTCCTTTGTGAAGACTTTTGGGCATCAATCACAAGATGGGGAAGAATTTTGGAAGCTAAAAACTCTAGAATGTGAGTGTTTTATGAGTTCACATGAAAATATGTTGATTTACACTGTTTTCATACTTGGACTTTTTTTTCTGTAAGCACCATTTTATTGACATACATACATTTTTTTTTTTACACATTAGTAGTACATTCCCAGTATTTGATACAATGAATATTGTTGTTTTCCTAGGAGTTTTACAGAGTACAGGGTGTAGACATAATAATTTTTCTAATCATTACTGGTACAAACAATTTCTTCTCATTGATTGAATGAACACAAAGTAGTTGTATACATAACCCAATGTTCCATAATTGGAGTGGGCTATTGGTAAAACTGGCAATGTTGGAAGCCATTGATTTAAGCCTTTTACAGCTCAGCATAGTGATCTAGCTTTACATTTTATGCCTTGTGGTTAAACTTTTCTGCTGGGTAGTTAAGGGCAAGACCTGTATAACAAAACATGGAACTTTTGTATTTCCCAAGGAGAGTCAAATCCCCTCAGGATTTACTTTGGAACCATGTACAGTGCTTTGTAGAACTGTTGTCAGTGTCAGCCACCTAGATGAGTCATGGCCATTGCTTGACCAGTTTGCTTTCTGTGAAAGCCTAAGAGACTGTTTTCTCTTTAGGTAACTCTCCTTAGGCACACTATACATCATAAATTCCATTCCTCTGTGGCCCTGTGATCTCCTTGAACAGAAAATTTGGGAAACCACTGAGTTATAGCACAGGTTCTCTTATGTGCTGAGTTCTCACTGACCTTGAAGGACTAGGGCCAAAATATTGGCAATCCATGTAGCCTTCTTTTTCTCTAATTTTTGGTCTGTAAACTTATATTCTTAACCCTCCAGAGGAAAAGCCTAGTAATACAATTACTCTATAACATAGGCACTTGAGCTTAAAATCACTGTTTTTCTGAGTATCAAACATCTTAGACTTAACTTGGAATTGCTATTATCTATCAATCACTGATATTCCAATAAATCTCTATAGAATGTGATGAAAGCCGTTACACATTTTTACACAGGAATTTAGAAATCTAAGCATACACAAAATTGTAGCCTGTCAATCCTATGGTATTTTCCTAGTCTCTTACTCTCACTTAATACTCTTTTTTGTTTGTTTGTTTTGTTTTGTTTTCTTGTCAACCAACCATTTACTTGAGAGAGTATAGCAGTAACTGAGTTTACATTAGAAGCAGCACACATCTAAAAGACCGGAATGATAGACATTCCAAGCATAGTTTCAGTTTTACACATTGCTATTATCAATGTGAAATAACCTTTTGGAGGTTCTTAGGACCATTATCTACTTTATCCTGTGCATGGTTTTGCTTCTGTCATGTTTCCTATGTTTTCTGCTTGCAGTTACTTCGTTGTTTAATCCTTGCACTTTAACATATTCTTTTTTCAAAGAGGGAGGGGGAAGGTTCTCTACATTCTTTGGTTTGTGTTTTATTATTTGACTGGATTATGCAAATATCCGGGCCTGGGTGAGAAGCTGCTGTCTGATACACCACTCATTATGTTAAGGTGTACAAATCGATAGATTTTAATGAAGAAAGATGGACTCTGGGAAGATTCTGAGTGAGATACTTCTAAAACTCTTGTTCCAGTGGTCAAAAATCACAACAGTGGTTGACAAACTGGTCATGAGTTGAAACAAATAGGTATATCTGTATCTTCGATAGCCCTTGCAATAAAAAATACTAGCCCACATTAATTGGATGCTTCTTCTATGGCAGGAACTGTGCTCAGGGTTACATATGCTCTGTCTCATATAATTGTCAAGACAAGTTTGGGGAACGGTTGCTGTTTCTATCCCCATTTATGGCTATCACCTCCTGTGGTCAGTTGTCCCCTCTCCAAAGCTCCAGCTCTTATTGGGAGCTTGTAATATCATTTCTTCCTCTTCCCTCTTCTAGTCCAGGAGGAGTAAAAGCTTGCCACTGTTTCTATTCTCTGGGTGCTCTGAAATCTCTCCTTAGTTCATTGAGTCTGCCCATATCACCATAAAGGGTCTCTTCATTTAGTTGTCTTCACAGATCTCAGGCGAAGGTGCTTTCTCTTTCCTGCTGGAATCCTGACTAATAAGTTTAACATTTGCTCTCAGGACTTTCTGCTAAAGATTCTTCTTACTCAGCTTCCACCTTTACTGCCTTCTTCTAAAGCCTAGGTTATTAGCAATGCATGGTGGTGCACACCTTTATTCCCAGCTACTCTAGAGGCTGAGGCTGGAGGAGCACAAATTCAATCCTAGCCTGGACAATGCAGAAAGCTGCTATCAAAATTTTTAGAAAAGGGCTAGGGATATAGCTTGCTACAAGGGCTTTAAAGCTTTTTAAAATGCTTAGCCGGGCGTGGTGGCTCACGCATGTAATCCCAGCACTCAGGAGGCTGAGGCAGGAGGATTGGTGCGAGTTCGAGACCAGCCTGGGCTACAAAAGTGAGTGCAGGACCAGCCTCAACTGCATAGCGAGACCCTGTCTCAAAAAGACAAAAAAAAAAAAAAAAAACGCTATATTTTTGCTTTTTTTGTTTTGAAATATCAGTTTGGCTTGGAGGGGAATTAATCTTACATCCAAAATTCCCTGTGGATACTGATAGTTTAGACAATCCACGGTAGGAACCAGCTAGTGTAGCTCTATCTACATATTCATGGATATTGATAATTTCCATGGGATTACTACTTGTTATTCAGGAATTTGCAGTTAGAAAGTCTCAAGGGCTCACATTCAGTTCGACACAAGTACACAATATAGTAACCAGCCAGCAATTTTTATCCTTACAAACCAAAATAAACATTTGGGGGCATTTCTGGGAAATGTGATCAAGCAAATTTCAGCAAGATGCTGTTCGTGCCTTTCCCAAGATCTATGTGGAACAGGGCTTTACTTTTTATTGCTAGCTCAAGGAGGTCAGCAGCTTAACTGCACTCTTTGGAAAACTTTAATGTCTTGGGATCTCCATCCTTAGACATAATTCAGTTCAAATAATGTGTAAGACAACCACATAATAATGGTTTTTTAAATACAGTATCACATCAATGTAATCCAATTTTCCTGTTCCAAGTCCCCATGATTCATATTTTCTTAGCCACTGGAATTCTTACATATAGTTTCCAAGTTGATAGGCTTGATTTTGGGAAATGGTAGTGTAACTAAGTAGAGGTAGCTCTGGTAGAGCTGCATTGCTCCAGTCACCAATTAATCCTGGATTATGTTCTGCCATGGGTATGTAGAGTGTGTGTTAAGAACATTATGCTTAATCATTAAGTCCAATTGTAAGGGGATGGGGAGATAGCTCCGTGGCACCAGTGCCTGCCTGACAAGTGCGAGGTAATGAGTTTGAATCTCAGTCCTGCAAAAAAAAAGTCTAATTCTAATTTTTTTACTTCTCTAGCATGAGCCCAGGAAGTGAATAAATAAAAAACACACTTTATAAGAGTGCTCAAGCATCTATCTGTATTACACTTTTAGAAAGGTATAGGATTTTTATCAAAACTTGACACTTAAATATTTATGTACTTCTTTCAAAATTTTTTACACTTCACCATTTAAATGAATGATCAACAATTTAAGTGACTAATTTCTTAAGAAAATAGCATTGTAGCCTGGTGTGGTGGTACACACCTATAATCCCAGCACTCTTGGAGGTTGGGGTGGGAGGACCACAAATTCATACCCATCCCAGGCAATTTAGTGAATTTTCAGGATCCTATCTCAAAAATAAAAAGTTGAAAAATGTTGCTGAGGATATAGCTCAGCATCAAACTCCTGAGATCCACCACAGCAACTTCTTTCCCAGTATGGGAAAAGGAAAAGAAAACAGCATGCCATTTATAGATCAAATAACACTGTGGAGTTACTAAGGTAGAAGATAGCTATAAAACATGGCTCCTAATTTTGTCAATATTAGGGCTGCATTCCCTAAAGGATCTGAGAATCCCCCCAAAAGTCCTATGGCCTCCTTCCTTCTGGTTTCAGCCTGAAACTTTGGGATGGTTTTCTTCTTTTAGGTTAAATGCTTAATGCCTGATGGAATGGAAATGGTACTCTTGGAAGGTATTTTCTTTTAAAAGGGAATGAAGGGCCTACCAGATAGCTCTGCTTAGGCAGAGTGCAAAAACTTGGCTTTGATCACTGCATTGCCAAGCAGGCTCCACCCCCAAGGTGGTGAGGCATGCATGTAATCCCAGCTCTTGGGAGGCTGAATACAGACAGATCACTATGAGTCTGATCTATGCAGTGAGACTCTGTAGACCCTATAGACTCTGTACTAAATACAATAAATAAATAAATGGGACTAAACTTTTTTAAAAATGTGTTTGGCACAGGGTCCATAGGGCCTCACTATACAAATTGGCTCATAGTGGTTCTTCTGTTTTCAGCTTCCCAAGCACTGGGACTACAGGTGTATACCACCATGCCCAGTCTCAATTGAGTCTCAGTGCACCACAGGGGCAGGACCAGCATGGCAAACCAAGGACTGAACCCTTGGCCCCTGCATCTGCCTAAGCAGGTTCTTTAATATGATGAGCTATCTGGCTGGCCCTAATACTGGAAGGTTTTTGTTGAGTATTATTAGTTTTGGCTGCAGGAAAGAGAAAACCCAGAATAGCAGTGATTTAAACATATAAGAGTTTTTTTTTCCCTCATGTACAGTAAATACAAAAATAGGTAGTCTAATGTTGGGAAGGAGGTGCGCTGGTCAGCAGGCACCCAGGCACTTTATTCTCTTTGCTTTATCATCTCTATCATATGCATTCCATCCCCAAGTTCCACTCAGACTTCAAGATGCCTGCAGGAGCTCAGGCCATCATATATGCATTCCGGTCAGCAGAAAAAGAAAAAGAAAGAAGGAACATTAAACGGCACAAGTGAGCTCTATAGTCTTCAAAAGAGGTTCCTGCACACCCAGTGCAACAACCTCCCTTTACCTCAAATTGACAGCCCTAGCTTCAAAGAACCTTGGGTAATATAAACTTGCCATTGTTTCATTGCAGTCTAAATGAGAAATAAGGTTCTGTACCTAAGAAAGGAAAATAATGAGACATTCCACCTGCAAAAGGGTAATATTCTTATTTTTTTTTTATCGGTGAAGAGACAGAGGAATAAATTACGAAAGGGAAAGTTCTAGGATCTGAAGACAGAGCAAAGAAGAAGCCAAAACTGAACCAAACAAAAAATTCAGTATTATTAGTTACTCAAGCAAATGCCTGGAGGGAAGAAAAAAGGAATAGAGAAAGGGGATTGTTCCATTGTAAATGCTTAGGTGGTAGACACCTTTTTTAATGGATTTTCTTACTCCTCAAACCCCCAGCCTGTGCTTTTGAATGTAAGTTGTTTCAGATATAAGGTCTCTTCTTGTTTGAGTTCTGGTCCATTTTGCTCTCTTAGATCATGTCACATTTTGTTATCTCTGTTATTTCTTTATCTCCTCTCCTACTAAACCATGCAGTCCCAGTGGAATCAGTGTGGCTCCCAGAAGGGAGAGGTACCACGTCCCAGGTATGACACTGATTGGTGCCCTCCCCAGAGGGCCCTAAAATACTAAAAGAGATAAATGGTGCGTCTGTGGACTTCAAATTTAACTGGATGGGGAGGGGGAGATCTACTAGGACAAAAAATATCAAGAGTCTTCTCCAAGAAACACAGGTGGGGAACAGTGCACTAAACTTTGAATTCTATAGTCTTTTAAGAGGTTTGGGAGGAAATCTCACTCATTTTGTATTTCCACAACCTAGTATGGTACCTGGTACCTAGTAGGTAAACAGTTATTGAACCTATGCATAAATGTTCAAAGGGACAGCTTGAAGGAGAAAAGCTCCAAAATACATAAAAATATTTTATTATAACAATCTTGGATTGGCCCACACCCTTACCTTCATCAACTCTAGCAAACAGTCAATGAACTCTATCTGTGCATGCCAAAATATACTTATCTAAAAGGTCAACGCAAAGATAGTTGGTGAAAGAGACAATGAAGATGAAGGAAGTTTTCCAGCAAGAAAAATGGAAGACAGAAAAGCAATATTATTTCTAAAAGTTCCAAAAGAATGGAAAAGGCCAAATTGTGGATAGGAAAGACCAAATTGGGGAACACAGAAATTTTTTATTACTGCTACCTGACTTGTTTCCGTCTTCGGTCTTCCACTTTAATACTTTTATTTTTTCTCTTCTTTTACAAGTGTTTTTTAGTCCTGAGTAAACATCTAGAAAGATTTGGAAACTTCAAAAATAATTTGTCTTTTGGAAGATAGGAAAATCTGAAATTTGTTTCTCACACTGAATATACTATTTGAAGCAATGGCTCCTAAGAGTGTTAGAGCTTTGATGTGCAATAGTTTGAACATATAGACTACATACAGATTGCATGTAAACACACACATGTACACACGTGCATACAACACGTGCATATCATATATCCCTGATAAATGATTCACCATCCTTCAGAAATAATTTAAAAAGTATACCTTGTGTGAACTTTACAATTTTGATCAGTTTTTGTCACTTCCTTTCCTTTTTGTGGCCATCAGTTGATGGACATTTGTGCTGTTTCACTTTTTGGCTATTGTAAACAACACAATATTTGCTGCTGTTAATACTTATGTACAAGTTTGTGCCTTCATTTTTCTTGGGTCTATACCAAAGAGTAGCCTTACTGGGTATATGGGAACTCTGTGTGGAAACTTTTGAGGGATCGCTGGAGTGTTTTCCACACAACTGTGTTGCTGCATATTCCCATCAGCAGTGTATGAAGGTTTCCATTTCTCCACACTCGATCAACACTTGTTCCTATCTCTTCTTTTATTTCCTTATTCATTTGGTTTAGCTTATTGGCACAATTCAGCATATATAATGATTACATTCATTATAGGGAATTTGTATCTGTACATGGTATATTTGATTCCTTGTTTTTACTTCCCATTCCCATCCCCTCATTTTTTTTTTTTTTTTTTTGTGGGACCAGGGTTCAAACTCACGACCTTGCACTTGCCCAGCAGGCACTTGTGCCTCGGAGCTATCTCCCCAGCTCCTCCTCATTTTTTTAAAATTATGCAATTGGTACAGGGTCTCACTACGCAGCTCTTGGACTTGTGATCTGGCTGCTTTCAGCTTCCCCAGCACTGAGATTACAGATATGTGTCACCCTGCCCATTCTCAGTGGTCAGCTCAGTGCACCTGGGGGTAGGGCTGGTTCAGTGATAGGGATTGAACCTCGGTCCCTGTGCTTGCCTAAGCAGGTGTTTAGTCTATTGAGCTATCTCACTGACTCCCTAACCCCTCCTGTCATACCCCCTTCCCCTCCCTGTTCACAAAGTTCAGTTTTCATTTTATCCTTCTTTTCTCATTTTTTCTTTCTCTTCCTTCCTCCTCGGACTTCACTCAATTCCTTTTGAACAGTTTCTTCCTATTTCATAATATCTAGCATACATTTTTGTTCTTATTTATATTTTCTGTTTCTCACATTGGGGAGATAATGTAATATTTACACATATGTGTCTGGTTTACTTCACTTATGATTATGGTTTCATAGTCCACTGATTTAGTTATAAATATCTTAAGTTTTTCTTTATCCCTGAGTAATACTCCATTACACTAAAAAAAAGCATCTTTGTAAATCATTCATCAGCTGGTGAGCATTAGGGCTGTTTCCAAGATTTAGCAATTACAAATTGTGATGCTACAAAATTGGAGGCACATATATCACTGTGGTATGATGCTTTTAATCCTTCTGGGAAGATACCCAGAAGGGGAATAGCTGGGTCAAGTGAGACCTCTAGTCTTAATGTTCTGAGGAAACTCCACACTGACTTCCCCAGCAGTTGTACAGCCTACACTCATTAGAATTATAGCCACGCTAGTGGATGTGAAACAGTATCTTGTGATGGTTTTGATTTGTATTTCTCTGGTGGTTAAAGATCGTGAGCAACTTTTCATGTTCTCATTGGCTATTGTCTTTTGCGGAGAGGTGTGTATTCGGGCTATTTGCCCAGTTTAAAAATTGGCTTCTCTCTCTCTCTCTCTCTCTCTCTCTCTCTCTCTCTCTCTCTCTCTCTCTCTCTCTCTCTTCTTTCCTTTTGAGGCAGTATCACTGTGCAGTTTAGCCTGGGCTTGAGCTCACTTTGTAGCCCAGGCTAGACATGAACTCACAATGATCCTCCTGCCTCAGACTCCCTAGTACTGGGATTACAGGTGTACATCAGCACACCCACCTTTCTTATTACTAAGTTATAGTAACTGTAAATAAATAACTTTTATACAATTCCTTTCTCAAATATGATTTGTAAATGTTTTCTCTCATTCTGTGTGTTGTCATTTTATATTCTTAATGATGTCCTTTGAAGTACAATAGTTTTCATTTTTTATGAAGCCCAGTAATCTATCAATTTGTTGTTGGTTGTGCTTTTTATGTCATGTCTAAGAACTCACTGTTTAATTTAAGAGGAAGAACATTTATTCCTATTTTTTTCTTGTAAAGCCTTTGTAGTTTTAGCTCTTATAATTAATCCTTTGATCCACTTTGAGCTAATTCTTATATATGGCACAAAGTTGGAATCCAATTTAATTCTTTGGTATGTGGATATCTAGTTGCCCAGCACCATCTATTAAAAGAGACTATTCTTGCCTATTGAATTGTTTTGGCACTGCTTTCTAAAAATCAATTGACCACAAATATGTGTTTATGATTCTGTTTTTCTGTTTTTGGCACCAGGAATTGAACCCAGGGCCTCATGCTTGCCAGGCAGGTGCTGTGCCACTGGGTTACATCCCTTGCCCAATTAATGTAATTTTATTGAATGATTTGATTGACTGATTGTGGTACTGGGGATTGAACTCAGAACCTTGTGCTTGCCAGGCAAGTGCTTATTCTACTGAGCTATCTCCCCAGCCTTAATGTAATTTTATAAATCTTCAAATTAGTACTTTTCTTTGAGATAGTGTTTCACTATGCAATTCACTCTGGCCTTAACTCACTTTGTAGCTCAATCTAGCCTCGAACTTAAACTCACAGTGATCCTCCCCCTCTGCCTCCAGCATACTGGAATTACAGGCATGTATCACTACACCTGGCGTAAATTGTTTTCTTTCTTTCTTTCTTTCTTTCTTTCTTTCTTTCTTTCTTTCTTTCTTTCTTTCTTTCTTCTTTCTGTCTGTCTGTCTGTCTGTCTGTCTTTCTTTCTTTCTTTCTTTTTTAATTTTAGGGAAGGATCTACAGGCTGTTCAGGGTCTCACTAGTAGATCAGACTCATAGTGACCCACCTGCTTACAGCCATGAAAGAGCTGAGATTACAGGCCCATGCGACCACACCCATTCTGATTTGCCATCCCAGCAGGCCCTCCTTGCAGGTACTTTAATCCTAAATTGGCATGTTTTAATTCAAATTATTCTACTTTTTCAAAGTTTTTTCACTTATTCTAGATTGCTCACATTCTCATATGAAACTTATCATCAGTTTTTCAATTTCTATTGAAAAAGAAAGCCAGCCTAGATTTTAATAGTAATTGCCTTTTAATCTGTAGCTCAATTTTCAGACTATTACCATTTGTCTTAGTTACACTTCTCTCGTTGCTGGGACAAATACCTGACACTCAAAATGAAGGAAGGAAAGGTTTATTTAGCTCACAGTTACTGGAGGTTTCAATCCATATTCGGCTGGCTCCAAGGGTGAATGGCACATGGCAGACAGCAGCAGTTCATGACAGCAGAACAGCAACAATGGTGACAGAGGCAATGGAACAACCAAGGGAGCAGAGAGCAACAGCTCTAGTCTGTCTCTCTGTCTCTCTTTATATTACATTCAGGCTCTCCACCTTAGGCTACACCCATAATCCCTGAAGTACTCAAAATACATAATCCCAGGGAGCATGGATCAAGTCTCAAACTCTAGATCAGTACTAAAACACATAATCCCAGTGACTCATGAGTCAAGTCTCAATCTATAGAAGTCCCCGCCTAATGAGTGCATGAGGCTTTGGAGGGACAACTAGACATAAACCATAACGCCATTTTAGCAATATTAATTCTTCCAGTCCCCAAACACAGTTGTCTGTCCACTTATTAAAGTATTCAATTTCTTTCAACAACTCTTTGTAGTCTTTAAAGTATAAGATTTAATTTTTTCTTGCTTTAATTTTTATATTATTTGATTCTAAATATAATTATTTTATCTTTTTTATTTTAAAGACTAAAAATAGCAGAAACAAAGAGAAAATCAGTTTAAAAAATTAATGTTTATTGAAAGTGTTAATGTTTAATTGTTTGATCAGTCTTATATACCTATTAATCTAAACTGATCCAATGATGAAAATATGTAACATAACTAAATATAATTATTTTGTTAATTTCATTTTCAGATTTCTAATTCCACATATAAAGAAACACAATTGATAGCCATATATTAATCTTTTATTCAGACAGCTCTCTAATTTATTAGTTTTTATTTCTTAATGAATTCCTTGAGATTTTCTGTATATATATTATGTTGTCAGTGAATAGAGATAGCTTTACTTCATTCTTTCTAGTTTGGTTGACTTTATTTTTTATTGCCAAATTTTTTGAGCTAGAATTTCTAGCACAATGTTTTGATACCAGGGATGGAACTCAGGACCTTGTGCTTGCCAGGAAGGTGCTTATGCTACTGTGCTACCTCCCTTTAAGTATAATGTTTCACTGCACTATCTAGAGCAGATTTCTTTGCTTGTTTCTAACATTTAGACAGAAAGTCTTCAGTCTTTGACTTTTAGCAGGGCATTTTTGAGATATTTTAAAATCAGACTGAGAAATTTCCTTTATATTCCGAATTTGTTGAGCATTTATCATGAAGAGTTTCTGACTTTTCTCAAGTGCTTTTTCCTTTTCTATTAAAAGGACTATATGATTTCATCTTTTATTTTATTACTATAGTGTGTTATAGCAATTTATTTTTGCACGTTTAACAAGCTTTGTATTCCCAGCCTAAATCCCAGTTAGTCACTGTGTATAAGTGTTATATTATGCTGATGGATTCAATATTTGCTAATATTTTGTTCTGGAATTTTGCATGCATATTTCTGAAAGACTGGATTATAGTATTCTTTCTTTGTGGTATCTTTCCTGTGGAAGTCTAGTTTTGTTATGGGGTGCCACTGGTCTCATGTTATAAGTTCAGAGGCATATTCCCTCTTTTACTTTTTGAAAGAATTGATGCAGAATTGTTACTATTCTTTCCGTAAATATTTGTCATAATTTACCAGTGAAGCCATTGAGGTTTGGGCTGTTGTGTGGGTAGATTTGATTACATATTCAGTCTCTTTACTTGCTAAAGTTATCACATTTTCCATTTCTTCTTGAGTTCATCATAGTAGTTTTTGTCTTCTAGGAATTTTTCCTTGTTTGAGGACAGCTGTTTATGGTATTACTTTATTTTCTTTATTTTGTTAAGTTTAACAGTAATGTTCCTTCTTTAATTTCTGATTTTAGTAATTGTATTCTTCTATTTTTTTCGTCAGTATAACTAAAATTTGTCTATTTTGTTGAACTTGCCAAAAGCCCTAGTATCATTAATTTTTTCTATTATTTTTCCATTTTACTATTTCATGCTCAAATATTTATTTCAGTGTCTTCTTTTGTAGATTAAAAAAAACCTGTATCTCTAAGAGGTAAGAAGAATTTTCCTAAGAAATTAACATAATTTTGCTTTTCTATTTGAATGTAAGTCTAAAGGTTTGAAATACAAAATGAATAAAATATGAAGATTCAAGCTGCACAGTCCAGGGTTTTCATATAACCCTTTTCATGGTAATTAATTAAGCATACCTGAATAAGTAGACTAGAGAGTAGCTAGCTACAAACTAGGTCCTTTTCCTCCTGGGCACCTAAGTGGACTGCAGTTCCCAGCATTCCTGCAGTTAGTCATGGCCATATGACTGAGCCGTAGCCTAGTCACTAAAATGCAAATGCAAGTGAAATGCACCATCTGGTTGCACCTACTCTAGGACCAGCGATGTAGTTCAAGGAGAGAAGACCTGCCTGCCTAGGGTGTGCAAAGCCCTGGGTCTCA
>PVJA010044685.1:0-16038 GCA_004027025.1 Myocastor coypus | reverse complement strand
TAGGAAACCTTGGGAGGCTCCAGGGACCGCGGTTCGATCTCCGGCACCACATGCTGCACCAGCCCTGCCCTTAGGGCAGGCTGAGCCGGCCATAAAAATAAATAAAACAAAGTTCTGAAACAAGAAAAAATAAAAAAAGAATACAAGGGATGGCAAGATGGCCCAGTGATCTAATGTGCCTGCTTAAGAAAGCTTAGGCAACTTCAGGGATGGCAGTTGGATCCCTGGCACCACATGCTATGCCAGCCCCACCCCCAGGGCAGACTGAGCTGGCCATAATATAGATAGATAGATAGATAGAATATGGAATATACTTTCTTAAAGTATAAAAAAGAATGCAGACTCTAAATCATCTTCCTCTGTTTACACTGCCTCTGGAAAGGTGCACCCTGCATCAGTGATCTTTTCATTTCAGCCTCCCTCAGAGCCTCCCAACCTATAGGGAAGCACAGTGAAAGATGGGGCCCACTAAGCAGGTGGCAAGGTGGGCTTCAAAAGACTTCATTATTAGAAAGTATGGGGAGTGAGCCAGAGTTAGAGAAATACAACCAGAAACGCTTGCTCACTGCAGGTGTCTGGGGACAGGAGATCTTGTGGGCAGAGACTGCAGGTGGTAGGGAAACCACATAGATGGCACATGGACTGAACCAAGTACAGGAATGGCAAGGTGAGCTGAGGCAGGGAATACAATCAAGAAGCTTTGTCAAGAGATATCAGTGGGACTAGAGGTGTAATGCGACGGCAGAGCACAATTTTTATGTGCGCAAGAATCTGGGTTTGATTTTTAGGATCAGGGCAGAGAATGGGGACAGAGAGAGACCACATGACATTTCTGGGAAGAAGTTCAAATGTCTTCCTAAAGACAGGTGCAGTGTTCTACATCTGTAATCCCAGCTCTTCGGAAAGCTGAAACAAGAGGGAGTTCAAGTTCCATCTGGGGAACACAGAAAGATCTGTCTCTTTAAAAATATCTGCATAAAATGCCTTCCTGGCAACTGTAAGGTCCAGAGTTCCATCCCCAGTACAAAAACAAACAAAATAAATCTGCATAAACAATGGAACTTTAGAAAAACAAAATACAAGTAAAAATTTCCCTATTTTAAATTCACACCTTCTCTCTACACAAATACCCAAAACTCCCTGAAGTGCTTTTGCAACTATGATGAATTTCTTTTTTTAAAGGTGGAAGGTGCTTCCTAAATAATCCAAAAGGGAGGCCAGAAAATTGAACCAAAGACTCAGAAAACTAAAACAAAGTCACATAGTGTAAATCTTGCTCTCAAAATTTCATGCAGAAAAACCAAAGTATAATAATAATTAGGATCATGAAAAGCACAAGAAAGAAAAGTCAAGACATCCATGCATACAAAATGATCACTACACAAAGAACAGCCCCTCTGGTTAAGGCAACTTTGATTTGAGCTTTCTAATGCTTATAAAAGATAAATACAATCAATTATATGATTTACATTTTTACATGTAGAAGGGGACAAAAACTACACACAGAAAAAAAAATAACCAGCAGAGAGAACTCTGTATTAGTAGCTTATGCAGCAATGTTTTCCAGCCAAGGGAAACTGAGCTCAAGCAGCATTTTCTAGGAATAAAACTGTACAGAAAGTATTAGAACACATCAAATGTTTGCTGTGAAATTACTATCTCAAGCATAAGTAAACCTGCATGTGCATACATACCAGGTTGAAATGTAAAATATATTTCTTATTGGACATACAGCCACCAAAATTTGAAAAACACCAGGAAGAGATACTGAGTGACCCTAATTTCCAAACCCAAGAGCCAGTCAGATAGCTCAGCAGACTAAAGCACCTGCTTAGGCAGAGCAGCAGCCAAGGTCTGATCCCTGGCAGGCGGTGCCAGCCCCGCCCCCAGAGTGCGCTGAGACTGCAACTCAGGCTGTGTATCTTGGCCCACACCTGTAATCCTAGCGCTTGGGAGGCTGAAAACAGGAGAGTTACTATGAGTCCCATCAATGCAGTGAGACCCTGTAGACTCTGTATTAAATATGTTAATAAAATAAAAATACAAATAAAATATCCAACCAACATGCTTGTCCCTTCCTGCCTGGACTGTGTGGTGAAGAGTAAGATGCCTTACTGCAGTGATCAGGGTCCTGGCAGTTTTCCTGCTGGTTCCTAGCCCTGACTGCTTTTCACCTTCTAAGCTTTCTTCCAATGATAGCACTTTTGAACAAGCAAGGCAGTTTGGGCTCCCTTTCTCCTCTGCACTCTCAATCATCTGACACCTGTCTGTACTCCCCTTCACCTCCCTGCCCCCACTCCACTGCAATTTGCCTCTCTGGTATGGAAGAGGATGGGATGGGAAACTGCCTTTTCCTGCCTTTCCAAACTATATCTTCTCCAGCTTCCTCAAGTTCCTTTTGAAAATCTGAACTAGAGACTTACACACCCCTATTTGGAGCAGCATTATTCACAAAGCCAAAGGGGAAACAACCCTGGTGCCTGTCAGAGAGGAACAGATAAGCACAATGGGGTACAGTCATACAATGGCTTATTATTCAGCATTAAAAAGGAAGGAGGTCCTGATATATGCTACAACATTGATAAACCTTGAAAGGCTAAGTCAGAGAAGCCAGACACAAAAGAACGTACATGAGGAACCTAGAACAGACAAAAATCATAGAGGCAGGAAGTAGGGTGGTGGTGGCCAAGGGCTAAAGCGAAGGGGAAATGGATAGCAATTGCTTAATGGGCACAGACTTTCTGTTTAAGGTGGTGAAAAAGTTGTGGAAATAGTAGTGGTGCACATTGTAAATGTACTTGATGTCACTGAATTATACACTTTATTAAAATGTCTAAAATAAGCTAAGCATAGCAGTACAGGCCTATAATCCCACCATTCTGGAGGTCAAGGTAGTAAAATCACATGGATTTTTTTTTTTTTTTTTGGAGACAAGCTCTTGCTATGCAATTGGGGCTAGCCTTGAGCTCACTTTTGTAGCCCAGGCTGGTCTGGAACTCACACTGATCCTCCTGCCTCAGCCTCCCAAGTACTGGGACTACAGGCGTGCGCCACCATGCCCAGCTAAAATCACAAGTTTAAGTCCACCCTGGGCAACTGTCTAAAACAAAGGTCAGTGGTAGAGTGCTTGCCTACCATGCCCAAGGCCCTGGGTTCAATACCAAGTACCACATTTTGTAGTGTGTATTTCATCACAAGTTTTAAAATATGCAGCCTCAATGCACTCAGGAGCAAACTCAGTCTGAAGGAAAGTCAACAAAATAACTGATGAATACTCCTCAAAGCTACCACGTCATGAAAAACAAGAAAATATGGAAGGACTGTGCAATGGTTGGGAGAAAAAGCAACTAAGTAATGTGGGGACCTGGATAGGATCCTAAAACCAAAAAAGGGCCTTAGTAGAAAAACTGATGGCATTAAATAAGGCATTTTGTATAATAGTCTTATGCTGATGTTGTTTTTGTGATTCTAGTAATAGTGTTGTGACTGAATTAAGATATTAACCTTAGAGGAAACCAGGTGAGGGAAATGTGGAAACTCTTTATACCATTGTTGCATTTTTTCCCATAAATGTAAAATCTGTTCAGAATCAAATGTTTCAAAATTTAAAAATCAGCCCAACTTAAAAAAAAAATGACAGTGTAAGTTATGTATTAGTTATCTCTAATCTTTACCCTAGAGGTTGTCAGTTTACACCCTGCTCCATGGATTGAAGAAAAGTATGTATTATGCTGCCATCTTGAGCCTTCTTGACCCACATAGAGGAATCTAGATAGACAAGCCATCTGCCCCTTTCAGAAACTGGGTCCAGAACTATGCGGGCCCAGTGATTGGATGGCCATGAAAAGAAGGGCCTGGGCTCTCCTTGCACTCCCAGAGGAAGGTGGCTGAATCCCACTGAGGGAGTACTGGAGTACCAAGTATGTCTGCCTCAAAGGCCCTTTTTTGCAAGAACCCTCACGCACTGATAGGGCAGGCTGCAGGGATGTTCCCTGTGCCTGCTTGCTGACCAGTGGCTGAAGGAGTGAAACAGGGCTGGGACTTACTTTCACCATCAAATACCTCCTGGTCCTGCACCTGTGGGAAATAACACAGAAACCTCCCACCTACAATTTCCCAAAAGAATGTAATAGTTCAAAGCTGAACAGGGTAGATCAATTCACAGAAGATAATTTCTTAGGACTCAGAGAACACATTGCTTTTTGAGTATATGCTAAACCAGTTTACATTCCTCGGAGCAGAGTCCTCTAGCCAGCTGGGCTATGTTCCCTCTAGAGACAGCCGTTTGGACAGTAATAAGCCCCTGGGGAACCAAGCAATACCACAGAAGCCCTCAGGCTTTTAGTGGCAAGGAAGCACAGGGTGTCCAATTTATTCTACCCAGTCTCTACAGCTCCTCAACAGCAGAATTTATCAGAAGCTTAAAACCAGAAAGGTCCACTTTTATTTTTTTGGAGGGAAGATATAATCAACCCCATCTTCTATTTTCTTCCTCCCAAGGGGCAGACTTGTCTGTCATTTCCTGTTCTCATCCCACTGCTTCCTCATTCCGTGCTCACTGGTCAGCCCAGCTGTAACCAATCATCCTGACTCTCCCCCTACCCTTCAACTAGATGCGAAACCTTCAACAGCCTCAGGCAGGTAGCCTCCATAAGTCCCAATTGGGGTGAGCCAAACTCCAGGGTGCTCATGCACAGAAATAAGATCTGAAGAAACATCCTCCCCAACTTCCTGAAACGCTCAAAGATGGAAGCTGTGCTCTATGCAGGTCCTGCCAAAATGACGCCCATTTGACTACTATGCAATGTAGAGATCTAAAACAATAAAGTCCCCGGTACGGGACTAACACATCCCTTAAGATGGCCACATTCACATCCCAGAAACCTGTGAAGACCTGGCAAAGGGGAATTAAGATTATTAATCATCTGACCCTAAAGCTGGGAGATTAGTCAGCAATGTGCAAGTGGACCCAAGGTAAGTACAAGTCCTAAGAAAGAGACATAGGCAATGAAAGAGCAAGGGAGAGTGATGGACATGGAGAAGGGCTTGACTGGCTTTGAAGATGGAGCCAAGAAATGTGACCAATCTCTAGAAAGTGGAGAAAACGGAGTGGGAGATATATCTGAATGGCACAGTGTCTGCCTGACAAGTGAACAAAAGGGAAAGAGAAGACGAGAGGATTTTTCCCTGGAGTTTCCAAAAAGAACTGTAGACTTATTAATCCCCTAATATTAGCCCTGGAAAAACCACGTCAGACTGATCTACAGAACAGACAATAAATCTGCACTGTTTTAAGCCACTACTTTTGTGGTAAACTATTGGGGCAGCAACAGGAAATGCATACACCTGGTTATCAAATGCTGCAGTGTTTCAGGTCTAATGAAAAAGTGATTCTTAAGTAAAACTATCCACGCAAAATCAGCAATACTTTCAAGGATGTATCCCTTGGAGACCCAGCTCCCCGCCACTAGCCACTGTGGGCTATCATTTCCTTCGCACTTACCTCCAAAAGAACCAGAGTCCAATGACTGAAAACACATATGATTTTGTGCCACAGGGCAAGTTCTAAATAGAACACCTTGCCTGTGCCTTTTGTATGAGTTATCTGCTTGACACAGATCTTTAAAAAGAAAACCCACTCACAGTTATTTCTGTAACCAAAGGTGGGCAAGAATGGGGATAGTAAAATGAGATTATTACTTACAAAATGAGCAATGGAAGGGAAGCCTACTTATCATTTAATGTACCACTTTGCAACTAATGGCGATGTCAGTCTCCATTTCAGACCACCCAAAACTCCAGTGCAAGGGTCTGAGCTTCAGGCGTTTTTCAGCAGTGCCCTCAAAGTTATTTTATGCTGTCATCTTTGCTGGCTATTTGACTAGTTCTGTAAACTCACACCGAGCCAGAATCTACTCTTTTCGACATATTTTTCTTGTCAATACCCTAAATCCGCAGTGAAATCCTCCTTAAATAGAAGATGGAGGTGGAAAAGGAGGCCATATAGAGGTCAGCACTCCTATTTCAATTGATTTGGATTCTTCTTCCAGCTAGCTAGGAGCAAAGGTTCAAAGGCTAATAGTGTCCCACTGACAAAGGTCTTGATCAATTCCTGTGGTCTGAGCATTAAAGTGGTTAGGGAGAATGACAGCTGGCCTAAAAATAAAGAACAAAGATTTCTCATGCCAGAAGAGTGGGGCCATTTAAACTATGTTTAGCGAATCTTGATCACCTATAAATTGGCAGAGCCCCTATAATTCTATAGTATGAGAACATTCAAAAATTGAACTGCCTGTGATCCATAGGGAGGTCTCCAAATGAGGGTTCACACACAAACTGAAGCAGACAGCCGACACTCCAGTCAGCCCACCAGGCTTCCCAAGGGACTTGCCGTCACACCACAATGTCTTAGGCATTAGTGGTGGTTCAAATATTAAGCCAGGTGATGGAGTTTCCACTACCAACTTATGATATGGAAGACTATATTTTGACAGGAGGGTATTTCCTAAGCAACTGTCCCACAGAGCGAAAAAAAAAAAAATCCTGAAAGCAAACACCAGAGATCGGTTCAGGATAAAGCCAAAGTACAGCAAGAGATAAAAATGAAAGAACAGACAAACGAAAGGACGAGCAAATGAGCTCCAGTAGAGTTGTACAAGGGACCAACCAGTGACATTTCCCTAAATGCAGGATGAGGGTTCTGCAGAAATATGCTCTCTGGCTCCTTTCTCTCAAATCTACTGTGCACAGCCCAAGCACACGAACCTGCCTCATTTCATACTCAGGAGGAAGTGTGGCAAACTGACCACAACAAAGACAGATAAAGTAGATTTCTTCGGTGGTAGAGCCATGGCAGAAAAACTAGAGCGGAGACAGAAAACCAAGTTAACCCATCAGGTGCTCCAATAACAGAGTCAAAGCTTTACAAGAGACCAATCACTAATTGGTGTTTTCTTCACAAGTTCAATACAAAAGAAATTTCTGTTAGTGATCAGGAACCCCAGGAAGATTTCCCTATATAGAGTACAAGAGGTCTGGTCACAAATGTAATTGTGTTGCCAAAACCCCGCTATGGATGGTATTGCTAATCATTTAACCTGTTTCTCTTAGGTCCTTCAAGAGATTTCCAAACAGCAAATATGCCTTACAACAGCAGGTCATGTGCCTTAAGCGTTAGAGCATAAGTGAATAAGGGATACCATTAAATACTGATTTCTGGCCTGGTTTGCAGAAATGTGACTCTGGCTTTAGATCCATATGTTGTTTTCACTCAATCAACAAATATTTTCCTTTTGCTACCCATTCCAGGTGAACTACTGTGCCAGGCACAGATACAGCCACATGGAGGAAAAAGCCAGACTCTACTTCAACACTAGAAAAAATAGTGTTCACAAAGCAGGACTCTGAAGGTCCTTGCAGTCTCCATGATGGGGCTGGCAAGACTAACACACACCTGCTCGAGTGGCAACCCTTCTGTGTTTCTAGAAGCATGTGAGTTAGGGCTGTGGGGGATGGGAATGACGTCTGGCTATGACAAATCCAATAAGCTTCCATTTTCCAGCAATCCAATAAAGCAAAGGTAAATATCGCATCCCATTATCCCCCTCACAATAAATAACTCATCCCCTGTGCATAACTATTAAACCTTAGGAAAGCAAAACTTCAACTGCAGCTTGCATAATGTGTTAAGCATGCTATTCTCTTCCACCTCTGAACAGCAACAATTTGTCAGCTCCAGGCTGGGAGCCAAGACTCCTCAAGACAAGGACCAGGACAGAATGGAGAGGAAGAACTGAGCAAACACTCAAGGAGCCCTGGGAGGCCAAGGGACGGTGTCAAGGATGGTGCTGCCGAAGCCAAATGAGTACTGTCCGCTACAAGACTCCTATGTCATTGTCACAGTGAGTCTATCCTATCTTACACATAAAAGAACAGGTGCACATAAATCTGATAAATTATTGATTTTGCTCCCTATTAACAGAGACAGGAAAATAAAGGCAGAAGAAAAAAAAATTGTAAACCAAGTAGCCTCAACAAGTATGAACCTGCAAGTAATGCTCAAAGACTCCATCTCTCAATAATGCCACATTGTGGATTAGGATTTCAACACATGAATGAATCTAGGAGTCACACAAACACTTAGTCCACAGCATATGGCCAAAACATGGGCTCACACACTCGCTCTCTCCCTGTCCCTCCACGAGTATGCCAGCTGAAAGTTCTAAATTGGATATTTAAAAAGCAGCATTATATCAGAGTAGCCACTTCCATTATATGCACAAAATATCTGACGAGGGATTTTGCACACAGGAGGGTGCTGGCTTTGGGATGCAAGTGTGTGTTTTTGGTGTTCTTGTTCATTTGTAACACATTTAAGCCCCTACCAGATACTGTTGTAGGCAGCCAAATTAGATAAAAATATTATAGGCAGTCAGAGAGGACCAGGTCCTCAAGGGCAATATGGAAAGCAACTTGACTATACAGCTTTACAAGAGACAGGCAACCCACCTGTGGGCCAGACCTTAAAACAAAAGAGTAAAAAAATGCAGCCACCCACTCACTTCAAGTTAAGTATCAGGAATTGATATTCTAAATGAGTATCAATCACCCTAAAAGAGCCTGAATGAGTCAAAACCTGAACCCCGACAGAAACAACCCTAATTCTGTATTCATAGCCGCTTGCTACATGACTTGTTTCCCAATTTGCTCCCGGTTTAATCATTTTTACCTGAACAATGATGCTTGTAATCTCACTGGTCAACCATAACTTGTCCCATCTAAACAAGTTCCCCTAGCTTTACCTTAGGTCTGCCTTATCACATGGTTTTGCCCTTTAAGACTCCTAAAAAAAAAGACAATTTCCCGGGCAATCCACTAGGGTTGTTTCCCTCTTGGACAGAAGCTTTCTTTCCTAATAAATATTCTATTTTAAGCCTCTGTCTCGTTCCTAAAATTCATTCTTCAGTTTTAGAGAACATGAACTCGTCCAAGTGTCTTTTCAGGTTGGGAGATCAGTTTTTCTTCCTGCATCAATACCAAGATTTTAATACACATCATGTAGCTTAATCATATCAGTGCTGATTGCTTGTTAGTTTTTCTGAGGCAACTAGGAGTGCAACAGTAGTTGGAAATGCCCTTCACAAAAGGGCACCCATAGATGGAACTGTCACTACTGAGAAAGGATGTAGACCTCACAAATGTAGTTGAGATTATTAGACATTTAAATCTGAGAACCAAGCTGGGCATGGTGGCACACACCTGTAATCCCAGCACTCAGGAGGCTGAGGCAGGAGAATCAGTGCAAGTTCGAGACCAGCCTGGGCTACAAAAGTGAGCTCAAGGCCAGCCTGAACTGCATAGCTAGACCTTGTCTCAAAAAAAGATAAAAAATAAATAAATAAATAAATAAATCTGAGAACCACAAAAGATTAGAAAGCAAAGCCCTGTCTTCGGCAAGTTTGCCAGCTCTGACAATTTCATACTTTTAGCTAATACCCACAGCCATAAAATCACAAAAATGTACTCATATGACACAGCAGAGACTGATGTGTTTCCAATACCCACTTGCCCCTTCCTGTTTTTAGAAATATACACCCCCATCCCCACATGGCAGACAGCATGGCACACACCTCTGTATGTCCACCTCCTAATTGCTAGAACCAGTGAATGTGTTATTTCTC
Source organism: Myocastor coypus (assembly GCA_004027025.1). NCBI lineage: Eukaryota > Metazoa > Chordata > Mammalia > Rodentia > Myocastoridae > Myocastor > Myocastor coypus. Next base: position 6,358 of record PVJA010044685.1, on the reverse strand, counting down.
ATGGCAAAAGGGACTCTGCACATTAAAGATCTTAGCATGGGAAGAATATTCTGAGCTCACTGGGTGGACTCAATCAGATCACAGGGGTCTTTACGTGACAGACAAGGGAGCAAGGATAGCCAAAAAAGGAGATATGATGAAGGAAAGAGAAGTGAGAGTGATATGAAAGGGCCATAAACCAAGGAATTCAGGTGATTACTAGAAGCTAGAAGAGGTAATGAAAAGAAATGTCCCCTAGAGTTTCTGGAAAGGACTCAGCAATGCCAACCCACCTGGAAATTCTGACCCCAGAACTGTAAGATAAATTTGTGATAATGTGTTACAGTAACAATTGAATGTGAATACCCCCTCATCCTGAATGCTTTGGGGCACATGGTTGCCCAGTGGAGATACCATTTCCTTAGACTCCCCTGAAGCCACATTTTCGAGACTATAGCTTATAATTTTGCCATGGGGGTCTTCTGCCATTGGGTGTGGCTGGAATGGATGGTGAGCAGTTTTGTTAACAAAGGGAAGCTGCTATAGACTGGAAGGTGGGCCTCTTGGTAGGAAGACACCTCCAGGTCAATAACAAAGGACCCAGGTCCCCAACAACCTTACAGAGCAAAGCAATTTGGTTACCCTGAGAAGTCCTGTGATCAGCAGGCCAAAGCACAAGAGGGAGACAGGTAGCTATGCTATACTGGAGTCTTTGTAACAGTGGTTTAGCCTATATCTGGGATGCCATTTATTTCTGGTAATGAGAGAAAGAGAAATGTTTATACTCGGGAAACACACACTTTGAAAATTAATTAAGCATTCTTCTCTAAAGCTGAATATTCATATACTCTCTGCTTCCGTGAATATGCTATCTTCTTCACTCATTAATTCCTTCATCTTTTGAGAACATATGCTGATTACAACCGCTTTGAAAATCCACCAAATTAGAGCCTAGCAAAACCACTCCTTGTTTTCCACCATTAAAAAATATAGTTTATGCATATATCAGAGGCATTTTCCAAAATGGTACTAGGAAGTCTGTTCTTATAAGCAAAAACTGGAGGCAATGCAAAAGTCCATCAGTGAGAGAAAAGATAAATATTTTGTCACATGTAGTATTCATATAACAGAATATCGTACAGTAAAATAAAACTCAAAAATTGAGACAATAAAGCAAGTCACATCTGTGCAGTTTTTTTTTTTGTTTTTTTTTTTTGTCTTTTTGAGACAGGGTCTCGCTATGCAGTTCAGGCTGGCCTTGAGCTCACTTTCGTAGCCCAGGCTGGTCTTGAACTCACACCGATCTTCCTGCCTCAGCCTCCTGAGTGCTGGGATTACAGGCGTGCGCCACCACGCCCGGCAACATCTGTGCAGTTTTAACCCTAGTTTTTTTGTCATGTTGTGGAGTTTTTGTTTTCTTTCATTAATTAAGATTAAACCCAGGGCCTTCACACTGAGTTATATCCCTAGACTATAGGCAAGCACTACCACAACACACTCCAATTTTATAAAAGTAAAACCAAGAAGACCTACACAATATGTTTTTAAGAGATTCATAAGGAAATGATAAAGCTGACTCAAGAAGGTAAACCTGGGTATGGTGGCATGAGTTTATAATCCCAGCTACTCACAAAGTTGAGGCACAAGGACGACAAGTTTGGTATCAGCCTGCAACATTTACCCAGACCCTGTCTCAAAACAAAAACATAAAAAGACTGGGAATGTAGCTCAACGGGAGGGTGCTTGCCTAAAATGCTTGAGATCCTACGTTTAATTGCCAGTACCACAAAAAGAGGGGAGTGAACTTTAAGATTTATGGGAGTTGTTTGCTCTAGGGCAGGGTGAGAGAGAGGATGGAGCTAGCAGTTTGGGTTCTTACATCAAGAATTGGATTCACAATTAGACATCTCATAGTAATCCTTGATGCTATACACACAGTATCACACATCTTACAGCTTTCAAAACTGTTTGTAATGTCTAGCACTACATGAAAAGTCTCTGAGAACTGGAATAAGGATTTTCCCAGTGGTTTGAACAGAGAAAAGAAATGAGAGAATCAAGTGTACACAAAAGACTACACCAAAGCCAGCAGCAGTGTGTGCTCTGTCACAGCTCCAAGCACAACTTCATTTCAGGAGCACGACATCATGTCTCCATCAGCACTGATTAGAATTTCAGTGGATTATTTACACTTAACTTGTGAATTCATCACAGGGTTACACTTGTAAATGAGCTAAAAGTAAAAATAGCTACATGTGTGGTAAATGCCTTATTTTTCCCATGACATTATTATTAATTTAAGCCAATTAAAAAGGAAAGAAATTCTGATGCATGCTACTACATGGATGAGTCTTGAAGACATTAGGCTTAGTACAATAAACTATTCACAAAAAGATAGATGCTGCATGTTCTACCTATATGAGGTACTTAATCAAATTCAGGGGCCAAAATCAGAGCATTAGCTTCCAGAAACTGGAAAAGAGTTTCTGTTGAGGAAAATGAAAAATTTCTGATGATGAATGGTAATGACAGTAGCTCAACAACATGAACATACTTAATGTTATTGAACTGTGCACTTCAAAATGATTTGAAGAGGGCCGGCAAGATAGCTCACTTAACTGACTGCCTGATTAAGTAAGTACAAGGACATGGGTTCAATCCCTGGTACGGCATGCCACACTGGCCCCGCCCCCAAGGGCGCTAAGCCTGCCACAGAAACCTAGCTTGGTGGCATACACCTATAATCCCAGCACTGGGGAGACTGGAAACAGGAGGATCACTATGAGTCTGAGCTGTGTAGTAAGACCTAGTACCAAATACTTTTAAAAAATTATTCAAAGGGTATCCAAAATAAAAATAAATTTTATGAAGTTAATAAACATGTAAAAGAATAGGGCAAGATATCAGGTCTGTACCTTATCCTCTGAATAACTATAATGAAGACAACAATATGCATGGTATTAATTATTGTAACCATATTACTAACTTGTTTTGAAAGTAGTTCATTATTGTTTTATCTTTTTCTCATTAAAATGAATAATAAATAAAAATAAAAATGCCTAGTTTTTCTCAGTACACCTTTAAAGGTTTTTAAGTTGTTTTATATCTGGTCAAGTTGAGATTTTTAAGAACTTCATTTTTAATTTGTAATAAAAGTTCATGACTTGATTTTTTTCAAAAAAGTCAACAAACTACAACCATTTGTTAATAAAAAAGTAAATAAAAAATAGGCCAGGACCAGGGAGATAGCTCATAAGGCATAAGTGCTTGACTAGCAAGAGCAAGATCCTCAGTTTGACCTCTGATATCAAAAATGAAAAAAAAAAATAGGCCAAAACAAAGATTCTTGGGAAATTTTCTCTTGAGGGGAATTTTGGCATTATTCATTTGAGAAAACCTATTTTTTTTTTCTTAAGCCACCTGTGTAGAAGAAGTTCTAGAGACTGACAAGATATTGTTAGAGCTCAGAATGCTGTCTTCTAATTTGATGCGTTTTCCTGAAATCTACACCTTCTTGGTGGATAAACAGAACTTATTCAAAGATCTTTTTAGTTTAGCTGCTTGTTTCACTGTGTGGTTCCTAAAATGACCACGACACAATCTCCTCCTGTTCAGGAAATGAAAGTTAAGTAAAATTTATCAGTCAGTGATACTGTAGATATCTATAAGTTCCTCTAGTTATCAGATCTTACACTTAACAGGCACTCGATAAACACTTGCAGAAGTTAATTGAATTCCAACATACAAAGCTTTGGATCAACTACCTTTTAAATCTTTATTAAACTTATTTATGTATGCATTTGGTACAGGGTCTCGCTGCACAGCTCAGATTCATAGTGATCCTCCTGTCTAAGCCTCTCCAGTACTGGGATTACAGGCATGTGGCACCATGCCTGGTTTTGGTGGCTGGCTCACCATGGGGCCAGCACAGCATGTGGTACCAGGGATTGAACCCCAGTTCTTGCACTTGCCAGGCATGTGCTTAGACTGCGGAGCTATCTCCCTTGCCCTAGATCAACTATTTTGTTTGCTCTATAAATCTGTGTAAGGCTACATCTACAATTTGAAAATGTTACACAATAGAGAAAGAATACAATAATTACCAGCTGCCAATCCATTCTGACATCTATTATTTTGGAGCTTTCATACAAACTTGCTCCTAAGAGGCCATCATAGTCAACTTTTTTTTTTTTCCCCAGATCCATGAGTTGACACTTGGCATACAGTCAGTGGCTGAGGAAAGCTACTTTACATGATGCCATAAACAAAACTTATACGATGAAAATGCAAGGCTTCTCTTGGGAGGCTGGAAACAGGGGTGTCACTACATGTCCAATCTAGTAGTGAGACCCTGAACACTCTGTAGATCCTTCCACAAAATACAAAAAAAGAAAGTAGGAGAGAGAGAGAGAGAGAGAGAGAGAGAGAGAGAATATGTAAGGCTTTGAGATGCTTATTCTAGCCTGCTTCCTGGGGATTTTTTACCACATATATTTGGTGCCCTTTGAAGCTCAAGCAAAAGAAATTTTAGGGGATTATGATGACGATATCAAACTAAGCTAGAAACCACAATGGGATTGTTAGAGCCATGACTCTTCCCTTGTCCACATGGGACTTGAAAATATGACTTGATCAAGTATTAAGTCACTTCAGAATAGAGCTTTCCTTATATTCTGGAAAATGGACTTTCCTCACGTTCTAGTCATATGATGGAAATCAAAGAAGGGAGGGAAGTGAAATAACACAGAAAAAGCACCTGAACCATAAGTTTCACCTTTCTCTTTGTATCCCCTAATCTTATAACTAAACTTATGACCGGTTTATCATCAACATATATTCCATATGTATAAAATGCACACACAGATATCCCAAAGTGTATAATGAAAGGTTTAGAAAGAAGGGCCAGCGGTATATCTCAGTGGATTAAGCGCTTGCTTAGAGAAGCACAAGGGCCAGGGTTCGGTTCTTGGCCCTGCCTGCCACGCCAGGCCCAATCTCGAGCTGGCTGAGCCAGCCGTGGAGTCTGGGCGTGGTGGCATGTGCCTGTAATCCCAGCACTTGGGAGGTACAATCAGCAGGATCACTACAAGTTAGTAGTGAGACCCTGTACAAAAAAAAGACAGAAAAAGACAAAAAAAGAAATACACTGGGGCCTGGCAGGATGGCTCAGTGGTCTAAAGCCCCTGCTTGGGAAAGCTTAGGCAGCTGCAGGGACCGCGGTTCAATACTCGGCACCACATGCTGCTCCACCCTGCCCTCAGGGCAGGCTGAACTGGCCATAAAAATAAATAAATAAACAAAAGTTCAAAAAGAAAAAGGAAATACACTAACTTACCATGGTAAAAGTTGTGCTGAGGAACTGTATGTGTGGTTCATTTAGATTCTATTGTTTCATACTTCTAAAACCTAATATGGTTACTCTGTTTGTAACAACACACTTCTTTTACAGTTACAGAATACTGGAACTAGAATAAGAAACTGTCCTAGAATCTACCCATCTCCTCAGTCCAGTACAAAACCCTCCACGAGGCCTGAGAAGGCTCTCTGCCTGAGAGCAGCTCCCCGGGGGTTATAGCTGGCTAGAGACTGAGGCTGTCACCTCCTCCCAGACCCCCTACCAAGTTCTTCCTGCTTCTTGGTTGTGGCAGCCCAGCCAGTGGAGACACAGGGTGCTTATTCCCCAAAAGCTTCCTCTTCCCCAGGGAACTATGCATTCCTTCATCCTTCCCTCTCATGGCCCTCTTCATCCTAGACTGTAGAAAACAAGTGCTATTTTGATGGACTCTAGAACTCTTTACTGAGAAAAAATAGGTCGTAGTGACAGTTGAGAATCTGAGTCACAGGGCAACACCCTGTGGGTGAGGGTTTAAAGGAAGAAGGGGAAGGGTATGAGAAGGAAGGGAACTGTAGAATTCATAAGACCTTGAGGAACAGAGGAGGTTTGGGAGAAAGGGGCATGTAAAGGAGAGAGCTGCAGTAGAGGAAGAAAGAGACACAAAGAAAAGGAGATTGGAAGATATAAGAGGATGAGAGAAAAAAGGGAGATGGCTGGGGAAGAGATGGAGATGATGACACAGAGGAGAGGGAGGAAGGGGAAAGAAAGGAGAGGCCTTTTGGAAGAGGACAGGAACTGTGGAGAGGATGGACAAGTAAGAAACAAGTGGGGAACAAAAAGAGACATAGAGGTGTGGTGTGAGAGGAACGGTAAGGCACAGAAAGTGTGAGGGAGAAAGGGGAAGCTAGAAAACAAAGAAAGGGGGTGGGAGAAGGGCATAAAAAGAGAAGGGCTGACAGGAAGGGGAAGAGAGAAAGTGTGGTGGGGAGAGCCCTGACAGGGTGAAAGGAGGGAGTAGGTGATGGTGGCTGGTGAGAGGGGGAG
>PVJA010044683.1:0-16039 GCA_004027025.1 Myocastor coypus | reverse complement strand
GACGCAGCTAGGAGGGAGAAGGGGTTAAGGCTCAGTGTCCTTAAAGCCCTCTTCCTGCGCCGAGCTGCAGTCCAGCTCTTTCCTGTGCCACTACTCACTGCCCACGCAGCAGTCGCCACTTCTTCTAGCGACAGTGGGTAGGTGCCAGCCCCTGGTGCCCTCTAGCCGCGCCATCACTGCCCCCTGGGAACCAGCGCCATTTCCCAAGCAGGGAAAAGTGCGCGCAGTGTTTCTCGGTGGAGGGGCCGGTGCACCAGGGCGCAGGGCGCAGGGCGCGCGCGGGGCCCAGGCCAGATGGGGGCGTCTCTCAGAACCAGCAGGCCCAGAGACACAGGTGCCCCCTCCCCGTGAAGGTGGAAGGTCGTCTCAGGGGCCTCGAAGAGTCATCTGCCTCCTCTCAACCCCTTTTCCCGCCTGGCAGAGAGCCGGTGGGGTTCTACAGTCAGCGGGTTGCTAACACTCAGGGACAAGAGGACCCAGAGGACGCGCCGAGGCCGGTGTCGTTCGACTTCGGGGGTGGGGGACAGAGGGAAGGTGGCATTGCTCATTCCGGGCCTTCTCTCGGGAAGACCCTCCCGAAGGAACCCAAGCGGCGCGGCCGTTTCTTCCCACGAGCCCCGCAACCTAGGTTCGAAGGCAACGTGTGGAGACCGAGTGGGGTGGGGTCGGACCCCTCGTGAGACCGCAGCGTGCAAGGGTCCTGCAAGGACCCAAACACTAGCAGTCCCAACACTGGACATGTCTGGAACCTCAGGGCTTCGGAGTCCCAAACCCGCGTGGAAAGAGCGCAGCGGGCTCGGCACCGCCCCTCCCCGCCCGCATTCCTGCGCCCCCGCCGGGCCCCTAGCGGAGCAAACATCCCAACCATCCCGGGTCGGGGTGGGCAGGGCGGCCAATGGGCGCGGCCCTGAGTCCCCAGGGCTACCCCATCCCGGGCGGGACTGTCCAATGGGCGCCGTGCGAGGACGCTAGGCCCCGCCTTTTCTGGATGGATCTTGCCTATGGGAGCGGCGCGGGCTCTAGCGCGGGCAGTACTGGCCGCTGTCCCGGGGCGCACGGACGTGGCTCGCGTTTCCTGCGCGCCCGGCTGCCCGCGCTCCTGCCCCGCGCCACCTCCGCCTGCTCCGCGTCCCCCGCTGTCCCCGGTCGGCCCCGGGCAGCCATGGAGGACGTCACGCTACACATAGTGGAGCGCCCGTTTGCGGGGTACCCCGACGCGGCCGAGGCCTCCGAGCCCCCAGTCGGGGCCGCCCCGGCCGCCGAGGAACCGTCGGGGTCTGGCACGGAGGAGTTGATCAAGGCCGACCAGGTGAACGGCGTGCTAGTGCTCAGCCTCCTAGATAAGATCATCGGCGCCGTTGACCAGATCCAGCTGACCCAGGCGCAGCTGGAGGAGCGGCAGGCGGAGATGGAGGGCGCGGTGCAGAGCATCCAGGCCGAGCTGGCCAAGCTGGGCCGCGCGCACGCCGCCACGAGCGGCACGGTGGGGAAGCTGCTGGAGAAGGTGCGCAAGGTCAGCGTGAACGTCAAGACGGTGCGCGGCAGCCTGGAGCGCCAGGCGGGGCAGATCAAGAAGCTAGAGGCCAACGAGGCCGAGCTGCTGCGGCGCCGCAACTTTAAAGTCATGATCTACCAGGTGAGTGCTCCGGAGACGGAGCCAGGGCCGGGGCGCGGGGTCCCTGACACGGGCAACCTGTAAGTGGACACTGTGGCGGGCCGGCCTGGGCCTCGCGGGTGCTCGCCCGTTATAGCGGATGATTCAGGGCTTAGGCACGCACGCGGGCGGGGGCCAGCGCCCCGCAGCACCCCGCGCCCCCCATCCGCCCCTGGCCGGCCCGCCGCTCCTTGCGCCGGCCCGACCCGGAGGCCACCGTGGCCTCGGGAGCGGGTGGGGCCGGGGAGGCCGAGCTTCGGGAGCGCGCGCGGGAGAGGGGCAGCGGGCCAGCAGTGAATCACCCGCATACCTGCGGGGGCGGAGGCTGCGGGGAGCGGGCGCGCCCACATGTTGCTTCTGTTTATTACAGAAGATTGGTCCCAGGGCTTGACCCCTGAGTTTGCACTGAGCTCCATCCCACACCCCTTTACTTTATTTTATTTAACTTTTTAGCACACACTTTTGAGACAGGGTCTTGCTAAACCTCTAAGTTGGGCAGGCTAGGATAGAACATTCATCCTCCTGCCTCAGCCTCCCAGGGAGCTGGGATTACAGGCGTGCACCACGCCCGGTTGCCTCCTTAGCGCCTCTCCCCTAGGGCAGTTGGCATGATAACCGGGAGGCTCGGCGCCACCCGCCCGGAGCACTGCGTTGCAGGGTCCCTTTGTGCTCTGTTCGTGTTCCTCTCCCTAGGGAAGGGACAGAAAAAAGGGAAGACTAGGTTTCCACACAGGCTGGGCTGGAACTTTGAGATTACAGGCCTGTGCCCTCAGGCCTGTTTCTTTGCTTGCTCCTGTGCCCTCAGGACTGCTTTTTACCCAGCGCTCCATCCCCAGCTCATCTTTATTTTGTGGCACGGTCTCTTTCAAAGAGGGTTTGAACTTGTGATCCTCCTCAGCCTGCCTCAGCCTCTGGCCTGCTGGATTTCAGGCTGGAGCCATTGCACTGATCTATTTTAGCTTTCGTACAGCTTTGCTTCTCCCTTTTTTTTTTTAAACTTTTATTTATTTACTTATTATTTTTATTCTTGTTTCAGAACCTTTGTTTATTCACTCAATTTTTTTGGCCGGCTCAGCCCGCCCCGAGGGCAGGGCTGGCACAGCATGTGGTGCCAGGGATCGAACCGCGGTCCCTGCAGTCACCCAAGCTTTCCTAAACAGGCGCTTTAGACCCCTGAGCCATCCCGCAGGGCCCTGCTTCTCCCATTTACAGCATTATTTGGTGGGAAATATTTGTCCAGAGCTCTTTTCACTTCATCTGGGCCTGGTGGCAAGTGTGTATGTCTCCCGCCCACCCGCCAGCCTTGGGAGATGGTTTTTAGGCTCTCCTGTCCTGGTGGCTTCAGGGCAGGAATACACGTGTGGGCCAGGTCCAGCTCCTCCTCAGAGCTGAGGAGGTCCTGGTTTCTGTGAAGAGCTTAGATGGGTGACCCTAGACTGGGGGACCTGGGAAAGTTTTCAGTCCCCAGGAGGGAAAGCCCCTGTGTCGGAGAGACTGCTAGACGCCTGTCAGTCACCCCCAGCACCTAGGATGCTGACACTGACACAGGATGAGCGCCAGGAGTTCAGGCCCAACCCGGGCTACGGTGAGACCTTGTCTCATGGGGGAAGAAAGCTGAAAACTTAAATAATTCCATATAAGGAAATACAGCTAGCTGGGAGGGCAGCGTCCATCTCGGGGTGGCACTGACCACATCTGTACTAAGCAAGACTGGGGCAGAGGAGAAAAGATCGCGGGTTCAGTTGCATCCACCGTGGGAAGAGCCCAAGAACTTACTGGCCTGGCCCTGGGTGGGGCAGGGTTTGCCCATGTGGGGGCCACTACAGGGCATCTCCAGTGCAGGTCTGCCAAGCTGTGGGGACAAGGTTGGAATGAGGTCAGGGTTGCCACGAGCTTGGCAGGCCTGATAGGGAGGCCAGGCACAGAGCTGTGGGAAAGGCAGGCTGGTAGGGGGAGGGACAGGGACCTGGACCAGAACCAGGAGCTGGAGAGGGGACCTGGGGGAGGTGACACAGCCACAGGGCAGGGCAGGGGGCAGCCTCAGCTCTTCCTGAGGAGCAGAGGCATCCGTGTGAGCCCACAGGCAGCCCAGGGCGAGCGGTGGTGCCCAGTGCACCGGCAGGTGGCCCCACCTGGCTGCAGAGGTGGGAAGCAAACCCCAACCCCCATCATTCAGGGAGCAGGAGCGCGTCCCCCACTGGACAGCCTTGGGCCACTGGGGAGCTGGGACTGCTCTTGGGAGGATGTTGGGGTATTTTTAGCACCTTTATTTTAGAACCCAGAAAGGGGAAAAAAATAAATGCTTTCTGGAATAGTTGAGGTTTCCTGTTTTTTTCAGCATTGCAGATAGAACCCCAGGCCTCTGAGTGACATCCCCATTAGCTTATGTTGAGCCGGGGTCTTGCTGAGGCTGGGCTTGAACTTGCTATCCTCCTGCCTCAGCCTCACAGAGTGGAGACCTGTCAGCGTGTCCTGGGCTCTTGACAGTGAGTCTGGAAGCTCTGGAAGGAAAAGGCGGCATGGGAGTAGCAGAGGGGTTGAGGCTTTGTCCCAAACCCCAGTGCAGCCTTTAGTGCCGGCCCCTGGCATATCCGTGCCCGCTCCAGCCTCTGCCCACAGGTCCTCCCAGCGTGGGCCATCCCTAGACCCAGTGTCCGTCACACCCTTCCACCCAAGAGCTGTGTGTGCCTTATTTTTATTGGTCACTAAGTTGATGTCGCTCCTTCCCATCTCTGAGCAGAGCCCCTCAGTGACACCAATCATGTCTCCTGCCCTGTGTGGCTCGGGCACTGGCCGGCCCCAAAGAGGGGAAACCACTTGGTGACAGTTGCTCAAGGGGTTGGAGTCAGAACCGAATCAGGGCTTGGCACCCCCATCCTGCACCCCCGTGGAAGGGCCCCACAGGGGCAGGGAGAGCTGGCCCAGACCCCGATGGTCCTGGCTCCTTTCTACTCTGGCAGAAAGGTCGCTGTGCTGGGTGTGTGCATCAGGCAGGGTGTAGGGCATGAGGACTGCCCCTGGGCAGACCCTGGTAGCCTGGGAGATGGCTGTCACTTGATTTTGGTTTGGCTTGGTTTTTGAAACAGGGTTTCCCTGTGTAGTTCAAACTGGCCTTGCACTCACTATGTAGCCCAGGCTGGCCTCGAACTCACGGGGATCCTCCTGCCTCAGTCTCCCAAGTGGTAGAATCATAGATGAGCACCAGGCTGGGTGGGAGGGCCGTTTTAGCGCCAAGCACTAGCTCCCTGTCATTCCGCCCATGCCTGGGCCTGTGGGGCGGCCAACTCGCTGCTCTGGCTTGGTGACAGCAAAGGACTTAGGGCCACCGTCGTCCAGTCTGCCGGGCGCTCGGCCTCACTCCTCACAAGGGTGGGTTGGGGGCCCCAGTGGCCTGCCAGAGATGCAGCCCCGTTCTCTGTGCTGTCTAAGAGCCTGAGATCTGGGTCTTGGGTGGAACCGGGGACAGGAGATGGGGATGCGACCCAAGGGAGGCAGCCAGGGTGTCCGTCTGCCCTGCCAGCCCTGGCCTCGTCCAGGCAGTACATTCCCACCGTGCCCTGGGGACAGCAGACAGATGCGTGGACCCCATGCTCCCCTCAGAGCCGCTGCCTGACTCCTGGTCCTTGGGTCCTTAGCATGAGCTGGCCGGGTTGGGACCGTGGGGGCAGCCGAGGACCCAGGGCATCCCAGAGGGCTGCCAGGAAGCAGCATTTGCGATCCTTGGCCTTCTTTGTCCCCTGGGCCCTCCCCATGCAGCCTTTCCAGGGTGGCTTCTTGCCGCCCTGAGCCAGAGGCCCCTCCCTGTCCCCGCCGGCCCATCCTACTGGCCACAGAGGCCCTTTTCTGCCGGCCGCCCACACCCATCCTGGCCTTGCTAAAACCCCTTTTCCTGCCTTAGCCTCAGAAGAAGCCCAAGGCTCCCTGTGACCCGGCCACACCCAGGTCCGTGCCCTTTGACCTCCTGCCTGAGACTGAGCCCCGTGACCTGGAGCCAGAGCACCCAGCCTTCGAGCAGCTGCCCAGGACACTGCCCTACTACCCTGAGCTGGGGAGCATGTAGGGTTCCCTGGGGCCGTTTGCTGTCCCTGGAGTGTGTGGTGGGGTGGCTCGGTTTTGGGGTGCCTGCTTTGCTGCGTCCTTATGCATGTAGGTCCCAGAGGGGCTGCGTTCCGGCTCCCAAGCAGCTGCCTAGGCCCCAGACATGGTCTGGCCCAGGAGTGCCCTGCTCGATTCTTGAGGGGTGCTGTGTCCCGTGAGGCCCCCAGGACCAGCTCCTTGGAGGGGTGAGGGGTCTGCAGGAGGTCTTGTGCCACCCCTCACTCCAGCCCTAGTGCCCTCTCCACCCGCTCCTCAGAGCCAAGGAAAACATTTACCCTTGTTTTTTCCAGTTTCCTTGGAAACCATTTAGCAGAGATCTGAGTGTTTGCCGGATCCTGCTCTGGGTGGGGCTCTTGCTGCTGCTGCCAGCATGGAGGCCAGAAGGGAACCTGGACCTAGAGCTAGAGCTGGCCCGGGCCCACTGCCTCCCTGAGCAGGACTTCCCACTGCCCCCGTCTTTGGAAATATTGGGATTGAGCCCAAGGCCGGGGTGCTGAGCTGTGGCCCCAGCCTTTTTCGAGATACAGGATCTTACCAAGCTGCTGCAGCCTGAGTGCCCTCTGGAGCACCCCAGGCCGCTGTGATATGCCCTTGTCTCCCACGGTCCATGCTCCCCAGCGGAGGACTAGAGGGGGAGCAGAAGGGTCCGCCATCTCTGATGTCGTTTCCCTTAGTTGATACCCTAAGGGACAGGTCCCTTCCTTGCTCCCCTGACCTGCAGCCTCCATGCCACCTGCCCAGTGTGTCCCCAGCAGAAGCTAAGGATGCTCGAGAGGTCCCAGCCCAGAGTGTCTCTGGTCCCTAACATGTAAAGTGTGTGGTGAGGGCCAGGTACATGGTAGGTGCTCAGTTCAATTATTTTGCAGTACTGGATATTGAACCCTGGGCCTGGCTAGGCTGGGACTTTGCGACCCTCCCTTCTCAGCCTCCCCTAAGTGGTACTCTTACGCCGATTTCCTAAGCTCCGAGTTCTGGTGGAAGAGGGGGAGAGCTTCCTGGGTGCCTGGCTGGGCTGGGGAGCGCTTGGCTGGTGGTGGAGAGCTGTGTAACTGCTGTTCAGACCTGGTCATTAAAGGTGACTGAAAACCCAGGCTGCCGGGTGTGGTGGTTTTATTGAGTAAAAAGGGGGAAAACAGTAAGGCAGGCCTCCCTCCTCACTCACCCACGTACTCCAGGGGTTCAGGCGCCAAGCCAGGGCTACTGGGAGGGGGACAGGAAGGTGTGCCCTGGGGCGTGGGAGCAGCTGTCTAGCAGCGGGCAGCCCCAGTGGGCCAAGTGCGCTCCAGAGCCATGAGTCACAGGGAGCAAGCCTAGGAGGGGGCGGACGGGAGAGCCCTGCGGGGTGGGGTTGGGGGGGGGATGGGTGGGCCTGCTGCGGGCGGAAGGTACGCCCCGGGGACCTCATCCTGCAGCCTTGGGCTCAGCAGAGGGAAGCCAGGAACCTCAGCCAGCTCTGCCCAGGAGGCTGTGGTGCTGGGAGCGGTTGGAGACGATGTGGATCTGTGTGCGGGAACGGGGACCACTTCCCGAATGGTCCTCGAAGCCCTCCAGGCTGGAGCCCATGAGACACAGGTGCTCCTCTTTGGTGCAGAGTGGGTGGCTTTTAGGTTGGGAGGCTGTGAAATAGGGTCAGAAATGAAACTTGGGAGACAGGGCCCTGTTGCTGTGTAGTTCACGCGCATCCTGAACTCAGTGAGCCTCCTGCCTCAGGGTCCTGCATGCTAGGATACCCAGACAGAAACGGAAGTGTTGATGCTGGGGCTACAGGTAAGCTAGGTGGTGATGGCTGAAGAGGAGAATTTAGGTCCCAAAGAGTCCAAACAAGCTGCCTAAGTACTGAGGGTGTCCATGGCAGGCTGATGCGGGTGGTGCAGCTAACATCAGATGGAACTCAGAGAAACTGACCCTCCCTGCTTCCCAACAGGGCACCACTTGGAGCCTCAGGAAATAAGAGGCGGAGGACAAACCCATTGCCGACATTGACCAAACCCTGCCGACCACGGCAGGTGGAGACTACAAGTCCCAGCATGCCTTGTGCCCCAGTCCCAGGGGCTGCTGGAAGGTGTAGTCCTGGTTTGGGGGCCGTGTTCTTTTGTCCCTGCTAATGCTGTTGACAGGGAGGGAAGGAAGTGTAGGGGGGGATGTTTCCAGTTCCCAATGTAAACCAGGAAACCCCGAGGGATGTGGGCTGAGATCGGAATTTCTGCAGCAGGTGTGCAGAGTAGGCTGGGTACGCTTGTCTGTGCGTGCATGCGGCGTGCCTATGACGGGATGAGTTCGAGACGCCTATTTCCTCAGGAGATGGGGCTTTCTTACAATTCCAGGAAATGATCTGCAAAAAAACCCTTTAGAAAACCTGCTGCCTTGGGCCAGGGACGTAGCTCAGTGGTGCAGTGCCTGCCTAGCAAGCGCAAGGCCCAGAGTTCAATTCCCGGTACAAAATAGTAAAAAGAAAACCTACTGCCCTGTCAGGCGTGGTGGCACACGCCTACAATCCCAGCAGTCTGGAGGCCGAAGCAGGAGAGCCTGGGCTACAAAATGAGGTCAAAAGAAAAACCCTACTGTCTCCTTCTGCAGCACCTAGGCTGGGTTCGAACTCCCAATTCTCCTGCCTCAGCCTCCACGCAGGGCCACACAGGTCCTCCCCTCACCCCACCCCCGACTCTAGTTCTAAGCCAGGTCTCTTCGTTCCCTCTGTTCTGGGCGCCTGTTTTGGGGAACGCAGTGGCAGGATCCTGAAACGCTGACCCTGAGCCAGGATTCTCTTGGGTCACCGCAGTCGATCGGGGATTACCCTGGCGCAGGCCTGGGAGCTGGAGGAGAGGTCACTCCACCCTTCCACGCAGGCCGGGAAGGAGCCTGGGCGGCGCCCTCCTTCCTCTGTTAAAGTCCATGTGGGCACGGGTCTCGGCTGAGGCCACGGCACGGAAGCTGTGGGTGGGGTTCCAAGACGATTGAGTCTGGGAAGCACCCCTTCCCTTCCAGGTCCCCCTGTGCCCCACCTGTACCCCCATCTCCGCGAGGTCCTTGACCCAACCGTAGGAGACGCTGCAGCTGCGCCAGCCTCTTGCCTGAGTTGAGCAGTGTGCGATCTGGGCACAAGAGGGCGCTCCTCCACCGCCAACGTTAGATGGGGCTTGCCAAAGCCAGCAGAGGGGCGACAGGCTGCGGGGGCGCAGGGATCCGCCCAGACCCGGTAGCTCTGTAGTCCGGTCTCCCGCCCGCCGCTCTGCCCTCCGCGCGGTGGGAGCCCGCGACAGGAAGGTCACAAGTTCCAGCCCAGCAGCCTGGGCAATTGATGACAGACGAGCAGCTCCGTGCAAAGGCCCTGGGTTCAGTCTCCAGTGCGCGGGTCAGGCAGGTTTCAGGGCGCCCACCTCTCACCCACTCTGTCCTCTCTCGCCCCAGGATGACGTGAAGCTGCCGGCCAAGCTGAGCGTGAGCAAGTCGCTCAAAGAGGCGGAGGCGCTGCCCGAGGGTGAGGATGCGGGCGAGGGCGCTCGGCCCGAAGACGAGGAGGATGCTGCGGCACCCGAGCTGTCCTCGGACGAGGCGGTGGAGGTGGAGGAGGTGATCGAGGAGTCGCGCGCCGAACGCATCCGGCGCAGCGGCATGCGGCGCGTGGACGACTTGCGTAAGGCCTTCTCGCGCGAGAAGATGGAGCGCACGCGCCTGCGCACCAAGGAGAACCTGGAGAAGACGCGCGTGCGCACGCGCGAGAACCTGGAGAAGACGCGGCACTCGCTGGAGCGACGCGTGACCACGCTGGGCGCGCGCCTCGTGCCCGCAGAACGCCGCGAGAAGCTGCGGTCCTCTCGCGAGAAGCTGCGCAAGTCCTTCACGCCCGACCACGTGGTGTACGCGCGCTCCAAGACCGCGGTCTACAAGGTGCCGCCCTTCACCTTCCACGTCAAGAAGATCCGCGAGGGCGTGGCAGAGCCTCCCCGCGCCACCGAGATGGTGCCAGTGGGCCCCGACGACGACGAGGATGAGGCCGGGCCCGAGCGCGGCGACGCTGGCGACCTGCTGCGTGCCAGCAGCGCCGACATGCGCGCTCTGCTGGAGATCACCGAGGAGTCTGACGCCGTGCTAGTGGACAGGAGCGACAGCGACTGAGCCCCGCCGCCTGTCCCCTGCCCGCTTGCTCTGTCGCATTCTCTCGCACTGTCTTTCTCTGCCTGTGCCCAGCCGAGATGTATCTAAACACCTGCCCTGGGAGGCTGAGGTGGGAGGATCGCCGAGTTCCAGTGCAGCCTGGGCTATGCAGTGACTTGGTGAGGCCCTGTCACAAAATACAAAATAAAAAGAAAGGGCTGGGGATGGAGTGCAGTGGGAAGGTCCTGGGTTAAATTTCCTGTGCAGCCCCCAAAATGAAGAAGGAAACTATAAGAAAAGGCAGCCCCTGTGGGCGCATCTTGGGTGGATGATGGGGAATGGGGTGGGCCTCGTGGCTGTCCCCAAGGCCGAGGGGCTCTGGGCCTAGGCAGGGCACATGAACCGGCACGGACGGCGCCGGCGGCAGAGCGCGGGCAGGGGGAAGGGAAGGTGGGACGGGCGAGGATAGAAGCGAGGGGCTCAGGAAGGAGCCCCGCGCCAGGTTTCTCAGGACAGCGAGTGTTTTGGAGGGTGGAGAGGACTGAGAAAGGGGCGACCTAGGAGGGAGAGGGGCCCACCTCAGTTTCGGCTGGAGAATCCCAGCCCATAACCCAGGGAGGCCCAGGCCCCTCTTGCCTGTTCCCTGCCTGGCTCTTTTCAGGCCGCAGCTGACTGGTGGGGGAGGGAGGGCTCAGGGGACGAGAACCTTTTATACACACGGAGCTTGGCTTTGTTGTTTTGTGTTGTTTTATTCCTTTCTTTCTTTCTTGGCTTCCTTCTCGCCCCGGGGTGGGTGGTGCCCCGAGCTGGGGTGGGTGGGGACGCGGGGCACTCGGCCCCTGGTGCTTGCGGGGCTGAAGGGGCCAGAGCTGCAGCACGAGCGAGCGAGCGGCCCTCCTGTTGCTGGGCCTGTGACAGCCTGACCAATAAACTTGCTTTTCTAAAAGGATCCCTGTCCCTTGTCTTCTGGGAAGGATCAGAGAAAATGGTGGGGGCACGCTTAGGTTCTGAACCTGCCTGGGCTGCAAAGCAGGTGTGGCCCATGCCTGTCATCCCAGCCCGGTGGAGGCCAGGCGAGAGCGTTGCTGACAGTTCAGGGCGAGCAGCCTGCGCTACATAGTGAGTAAAGAGCAGAGAACGAGAGACCTGCCTTCCAACAGCTCTACCTGCGATGATTCGGCTTCTCAGTAGAATGAGGGCTGCATGCTGCGTGCTGCTTAGGAGCCGGACCCTGAGCTGGGGACTCCTCCAGATACGGAGTCAGCAGTCCAGTGCTCCGTGCTGCGCCGTCACCAGGGCAGCCACATGCGGGATCCACCGAGTGTTCACACTAATACAACAGGGGCCATTGGGCCAAGTGTGGCTTTGTGCAAACATTCTCCACCCCCCATGCAAATATTCTCAGGTAAGCAACGACGTCCGCTGCGCAATCTGTGTGCTCTACTAGGCTTGCCTAAGCAGGCATATCAGTCCGCTGAGCTATCTCACCGGTCCGTATTCTTTCTTTAAACTAAACTGAGGACTGAACCAGGCCCTTCATATTGAGCTGCACTCCCTGACCTTTTCTAGAATATGAAGCCTTTAAAATTCTTTTCTAAGCCGGGCGTGGTGGCGCACGCCTGTAATCCCAGCATTTGGGAGGCTGAGGCAGGAGGATTGGTGTGAGTTCGAGACCAGCCTGGGCTACAAAAGTGAGCTCAAGGCCAGCCTCAACTGCATAGCAAGACCCTGTCTCAAAAAGACAAAAAAATAATAATAATAAAAAAATAAAATTCTTTTCTAGAGCTGGGCGTGGTGGCACACGCTTGTAATCCCAACACTCGGGAGACTAAGGCAGGAGGATCGGTGCGAGTTCAAGACCAGCCTGGGCTACAAAAGTGAGCTCAAGTCCAGCCTGAACTGCATAGTGAGACCCTGTCTCAAAAAGCCAAAAAAAAAAATTTTTTTCTAGGGCCTGGCAGGATGGCTCAGTGCAGGATGAGCCAGCCATGAAAATAAACAAATAAAAGTTCTGAAACAAGAAAAAAAATAAATAAAATTCTTAAAAATAAAATAAGATAAAATTCTTTTCTAGAGCCGGGCGTGGTGGCACAGGTCTGTAATCCCAGCACTCGGGAGACTGAGGCAGGAGGACTGGTGTGAGTTCGAGACCAGCCTGGGCTACAAAAGTGAGCTCAAGGTCAGCCTGAACTGCACAGTGAGACCCCATCTCAAAAAGACAAAAAAAAAAAAATTTTTTTCTAGGGGCTGGAGAGATAGCTCTGTGGCACAAGTGCCTGCCTGGCAAGTGCAAGGTCGTGAGTTCAAACCCCAGTCCTGGAAATTAAAAAAAAAAAATGTTTTCTAAAAAATATTTTAGGGGGCCTGGCAGGATGGCTCAGTGGTTTAAAGCACCTGCTTAGGAAAGCTTAGGCAGCTGCAGGGACTGCAGTTTGATCCCTGGCACCACATGCTGTGCCAGCCCTGCCCTCAGGGCTGAGCTGGCCATAAAAATAAAAGTTCTGAAACAAAAATAAAATAAATAAAAAATATTTTAGAGAGCTGGGGCAACAGCTCCATGGCATAAGTGCCTGCCTGGCAAGTGCAAAGTTGTGAGTTCGAACCCTGGTCCTGCAAAAAAGTAAAATATATAAAAATGTTTTATTTTCATTGGGTGAGATAACTCAGCGATCTAAAGCACCTGCTGAGGCAAGCTTAGGCAACTGTGGGAACCTTGGTTCGATCCCTGGCACCACGTGCTGCACCAGCCCCACCCCCAGGGCAGGCTGAGTGGGCCATAACAGAAACTTTAACGTGACTATAAAAAATACTTTATTTTGAGCCTGGGGAGATAGCTCCATGGCACAAGTGCCTGTCTGCCAAGTGCAAGGTTGTGAGTTCGAACCCCAGTACCACAGAAAAAAAGAAAAAACATTTTTATGTATTGGATACAGCTCAGACTCTAGGGATCCTCCTGCCTTGGCCTCCTGAGTGCTGGGGCCACAGGTGTGCACTTCCAGGCCTGGCTGACTAGAGATGGGATCTTCCAAGGCTGCTGTATGTCTCATCTTTCCCCGTTGAAGGGAGAGGACTTTGGCCATTGTGGGGGGGATGAGCTGGTGTTGGACAACTGCCCGGGTGTTCTTTGGACTCTAAAGGATCGGGCGTGAGGCTGGGCAGAGTGGGGAGTTGGGGATCTCCGGGGACTTTTGACCTCAGAGCTAATAGCCTGATAGCCTGCCCCCGCTTGGAGCCGCTGGTAGTAAAGGAGCTCATCTCTGGAGCTCCCATTTTCAAATTTAATGTTACCAGCTGAGAGAATTGGACAACGCAGGTCTAGATTAGTGTTCGCTCTGGGCCTCGTGACCCGTGGCTGGAGGGCAGGTCACATAACACTGAGTGGAGGCTCCGAGGCACATGGGAGGACCAGATCCCGGAAGAGGCCTTGGAGCCAGGCGGGATGCCAGGATGGAGCTCCTCTGATGGCAGCGGTCACCGGCCAGGTGCCAGGAGGAATGCAAGTTGGGGTTCAACCTGGAAAATGTACTGATATGATACCCTACCTTAAAGTAAAAAGTAAAGTTGAAAAAGGGCTGCGATGTAGCTCAGGGAGCCGGCTCTCATTGCATCCTCAGTACGGGAAAGAATTGAGAGTGGGGGCTGGGGAGATAGCTGAGTGGAATAAGCGCTTGCCTGGCAAGCGCAAGGTCCTGAGTTTGATCCCTGGTAGTACCAAAAAAAAAAGAGAAAAAAATGAGTTGAGAGCAGGAGGACCCTCTTTTAGGGGGACATGAGGGCAGGAGTAGCAGATAGCAGGGTGATCAGAAAGAAGGTTGTGCGCTGGGTGTGGTGGTGCACGCCTGTAATCCCAGCACTTGGGAGGTGGAGGCAGGAGGATCGGTGAGAGTTCGAGACCAGACTGGACTACAAAAGTGAGCTCAAGGCCAGCCTGACCTGCATAGCGAGACCCTGTCTCAAAAAGACAAAAAAAAAGGTTGTGAGGCGTGGGGTGGGTGTTCCCACCAGCTGAGCAGGCCTACAGCCCAGGCCATAGCGGCTGGGCACAGGAGGACAGGTGGCAGCAAAATCTGAGCAAACAGACAAGAAGCGAACATTTCTCCATCAAGTTGCGACAAGCAGCCACCTCAGCTCAGTGGGATGGGCCGAACGCTGTTCCTGGAACTGACGCTTCCCCAGGCGTGGCTGCTACACTGTATGGGATTCCAGGATGGACTGGGTTTCGCTTGTGCACGTGGCCGATTGGCCCATGTTCCCCAAGCTCCAGCCACGTAACCAGCAGCCACCTGGCACGGAGTCTGGGGGCTGCCACAGTCCCGTTCACAGGGACCTGGGGCTCAGAGAGGTGAGGCAGACAGCCCAGGGCAACCTGCGGGGCGAGCGGGGTGCTGAGCAGCGGCCCCCCGGAGTCTGTGCACTTGCTCCAAGCACGAGTGCATCCCCAGCTGGAGGGCTACCGTCGAGTTCTCTGTTTGCACACGGGCGTCCTGGGCTCACAGGATTCAGGGCCAGCCTGAGGCTGCGCGGTGCCCTGTCAGTCAGGACCCAGACACGCCAGCTTCTGAGTGAGCACACCTGCTTCAGGCGACCTCGGCCACACACCAGGGCGGGGGGATGTCTTGGGAGAAGAGGGGGAGGATCAACAGACCCCAGCAAAGCCAGGTAGGTGGCTGGTGAGGTAGCACATGTCTGCCATCCAGCAGTCTGGAGGCTGAGGCAGGAGGATCCCTGGGAGTCCAAGGCCAGCCTGGGCTACACGGTGAGACCCGCTAGGTGCTTCTTACCTCTCTCTTTTTTCTTTCTCCCTCCTTCCTTTCTTTTTCTTTCTTTTTTTCCCTAGGGATAAGATCTTGCTACCATGCCTCGGATGGCCTTGAGCTCTCGCAATGATCCTTCTGCCTCTCCCTCCTGAGAGCTGGGGTCACCAGGTGCACTCCGACACTGTGCCTCTTCTTTGACATAGGGTTCTGCCACTAATTCCTCTAGCCTGGTTACTGTCCTGCGTGTAGCCTAGAGCTCCTGAGTGTGTCTGAGGTGACGTGGGGTCTCCTGTGACCTACTGCTGTGTGAACGGCCTCCCTCCTGCTACATGCGTCCATTTGATTTTCTGGGAAACCACCTGGGAAGGTCAGAAATGCACGGGGGGGGGGGCTGTGGGGTGGGTCGCAGAGGGCAGCAGTAGGCCATGTGGGGCGCCGGGCACCTCCCCCGCCCACACCCTGGTCACCACGAGTGAGCAGCTGTCCTCCTGTCCTGGGAGCGAGCAGGTGTTGGAGCCCTGAGACCACAGTCCTGAGTCCACCCCTGTCCTCTGTGGATCACCAGGAGAGGGTGTGGCTCTCGCGTGGCACAAAGCAAAAGCAGTCTCCGCTTTGCTCACAACCTTGTGATGGGGTGAGGGCTGGGGAGCTCTCCTCCACCTGCATGAGGGCGGAAGCCAGCAGGTGACGCCGGCCCCAGACGCCCTCCCAGGTCCCTGAGGGAGCTCCGGCTTTCTTGCTGTACAGTTGGAGTCTGGGTCACTGTCAGAGACAAAGACTGGGCTGGACGCGAAGCCACGCGAGCCCTCAGCTCAGCGTCCTGTGGCCTGGCTCCCTGGCTTCCTGTCACTCGAGGTGCGGCCTTAGGGCAACGGCGCAGGCCGCCTCTGCGTGGGAGAGTTCTCAGGGTTGGATGCATTAGTGAGCCATCTGCGGTCGCACTGGAGGTCGGAACTCTTTTATTTTTATGGCACCAGGGGTGTACATGGGGGAGCACTGTGCCCCAGATCACGCAGAAGATTGTGCAGGTCTGAGTCATAGCCTTGCTCAGCCACCCAGGGTGGTCAATGCAGGGGCTCCTCCTGCCTCAGGCTCCCTGGGGGCTGGGATTCTGGGGGCACCACCACGTCGCCTTGGCCGGGCCCCTTGTTCTCTCCTGAAGAGGCGGCAGGAACCTTCCTTCTTCCTCAGGGGCCCTGGGGAGGTTGGGCCTGGAGAGGCAGCTGAGGAAGGACAGGCATGTGGAACCCGGGCCTTGCTACTCTGCTCTCACATTCCAGGAAAGGTGCTCGGTCATGGGGCCTGCGGCGCCGCGGTCTGTGACGATCCCGTCCCCGCAGAGAGCCGGGGCGCATGCAAGCACAAGGCCACCCCTCCAGCGATGACCCCAGGTCTCCACTCTCCTCTGTGAACTAACGCTGTCCACTCCTGGTTC
>PVJA010044682.1:0-16004 GCA_004027025.1 Myocastor coypus | reverse complement strand
AAAAAAAAAAAAAAAAAAAAAAAAAAGTATAAATGTAGATTTGCTCATAAAAGGCTCTAAAAAGGATGAAAGGGATTTCTTTCCCTTTTGTTGAAATGGATATTTACCCTTTCTTGTAAAGCCCCTCTTCCTCTGTGATATTTCTGTGTAAGTAAAGAAGTGGTGGGCTGGACCCAAACACTTCACTGATGCTAACTCAGTCTTGATCAGCACTGATAAAGCCTTGTTTTTAAATCTCCAGTTCCCATGATTTTAACAATCTTAAGTCAGACAACTTTAAAAAATGAGTTGCTTACAGTCTATCTTTGAAGACTTTGAAATAATTTTATTGTCATCACCCTTGTTTGAAGGATGATCTTTTCCTTGTCTTAAACTTTAAGAACTGCTTGATTCTTGTCAAGAATTCTATAATTCCTATACTAATATGACTTTGAAAGCATTCAAAAAAGATGGAAGGCTTCCCAAATCACTGAACAACCTGTTCCAAAACCTGTCTCAGTTACGAATAAAGATAAAATCTTAAAATACTAGCAAAGCATCAGAGGATTAAAGAATATACCAAGATTGTAATCAGAAAAGTTCTAGCTAGTGCTATTAGTTCTACTTAATCCTGTTCTGTAGATAACCTATGCTCTGTAGACATTCCATTGGATGGGTATGCCTGTTTTAAAAAAAAAATGCTGTTAGCGTTAGGGGTCCATATTATTTGCATATAGTTGCTTACTAGTAGATGTATACCAGGAAACCAAAGGCTATTTTGGGGGTGTCCAGGAGCCTCAGTTTCCCATCCGTACATTAAGAACAGTAATAGTATCTTCTTAGAGTTTGAGGATTAAGTGAGGCAAAGCCTACAAAGTATATAAAATTATACCTAGCATCATAGTACTGTCTTTTAACTGTTAAAAACAGCTCATGTTAATTTTAGGTAAATGTTAAATAACTTTCTTCTTACACAGAAGATTTTTTGTTTTT
This sequence comes from Myocastor coypus, assembly GCA_004027025.1. Classification (NCBI taxonomy): domain Eukaryota; kingdom Metazoa; phylum Chordata; class Mammalia; order Rodentia; family Myocastoridae; genus Myocastor; species Myocastor coypus. The sequence goes on along the minus strand of PVJA010044682.1, from coordinate 15,032 downwards.
TCAGAAGATTTAACTAATGGCTTGTACGACGATGTCTTAAATGCTGAACAACTTCAGAAACTCCTTTGCCTGGTGGAGTCAACTGACGATCCTGTAATTACTGAAAGAGCCTTGGTCACTCTGGGTAACAGTGCAGCCTTTTCAGCCAACCAAGTAAGTCCTGTCATTCAGCAAGCAAACTCCTTTTGTCCAGTACACTGTTAGTCATTATGTGGCTAAGTTACTTAGCCTCTCATAGCCTCAATTTCCTCATCTATACAGTGCAGCTACATATGCCTACAATGTGACATTTGTTTACTACTGAAAAGTACAGCCTAGCCAGGCATAGTGGTGCACACCTGTAATCCCAACACTTGGGAGGCTGAGACAGGAGGATCACTGTGAGTTCAAGACCAGCCTGGGCTACAAAAGTGAGCTTAAGGCCAGCCTAAACAGCATAGTGAGCCTGTCTCAAAAAAAAAAAAAAAAAAAAAAAAAAAAAAAAAAAAAAAAAAAAAAAAAAAAAAAAAAAAATTAATTTAAAAAAGAAAAAGAAAAGCACAGCCTAATAATGGCAAGGTGATTAGTAATATGTTTCTCGATGCCTGTGTAACTGGTCATGGGCATCATGTAGTAGTGAGTCCATTCAGCATTTGGTAGTCCATGGCCCTTTAAATTATTTAAAATTTATCAGTGGAACAGTGGCAGCTTAAGTACATACTTTTTTTTTTTTTTTTTTGTCCTTTTGAGACAGGGTCTCGTTATATAGTTCAGGCTGGCCTCAAGCTTGCTTTTGTAGCCCAGGCTGGTCTCGAACTTGCACTGATCCTCCTGTCTCAGCCTCCCAAGTGCTGGGATTACAGGTGTGTGCCACCATGCCTGGCTATAAGTACATACTTTAAACTGTACAGTTATATGGTACTATAGCTCTTGGCCCCATGATTCTGATAAGTGATGAACCAGTGTACATGACTTCTACAGGTACAGATTTAAGAAGACTAAGAAGTTTAATGGGGTGCTCCCTATTTCCCTCATTCCTTCCCCGTGTAAATTAAGTAGAAACTTTTGTGTAATTTTTCCTCACCTAATGCCCTTTGTTAACCTTGTCAGAATGACAGAACTATTTGGAATTCATACATTCTTTGTGTCCAGTTTTTTCCCAAATGGCATGATTTATCTGTAAAGCTTTAGAAGTTTTTAGCAAAGTAAATAAAATGTTTATACATTATTTTACTTTTTTAGTTACAAATGACAGAGTACTACTGAAGTCATTTTAATTGAAAGTACTGGGCCAGTGAGATGGCTCAGCAGTCTAAAGCAACTGCTTAGGAAAGGTTAGGCAACCACAGGGACCACAGTTCGATCCCTGGCACCACATGCTATGCCAGACCCTCCCCCAGAGCAGGCAGAGCCAGCCATAATATATATTAAGAAAGAAAGAAAGAAAGAAAGAAAGAAAGAAAGAAGGAAGGAAGGAAGGAAGGAAGGAAGAAAGAAAGAAAGAAAGAAAGAAAGAAAGAAAGAAAGAAAGAAAGAAAGAAAGAAAGAAAGCAAATCAGCAAACTTGGATATCTTAAGAATAGGATTGGTATTGGTTTGGGGCACTATTAGACCAAGTTCAAGGTTGCAGTTATCAGAGTGTGGTCTCCCCCCTCCCTCTCTTCTCCCCTCTGCCTCTGTCTGTCTGTCCCTCTCCTTTTCTATATATTATTCCCTGCCCACAAAGAGATTTACTTCCAAGAATACAGAAAAAACAAGAAAAGTCCCATTGGCCTCTCATGCACTCATCCCCATAGCTTGTGACCCAGAAGGTAATGTTCCTCTACCAGAATCAAGTGCTAGCCCTCTGATCAGTCTCTAAGTAGACCCTGATTGGTGAGACCTGGCTCGTATGCATATCCTGCAGCCAAGAAGCAGGGATAGAGGTGAACTCTATTGGTCAACAGTGCCACCAGGGACTCTGGGGTAGAAGCAGCAGCGGTCACTGATGTCACATAAAAAAAGATGAAAACCAGTAGATAGTGACTAATTTGCCTGCCTGCCTGTGTTGAAGTATTTCTGATGCCACTGTTTTTATCTCTGTCTGAATCAAGCTTAGGCATAGTGGGCCTTTTCTTGATCAGTGGAAGTAAGTGCTGTCACCATCAGTTACCCTGCTCTTAGCAACATTCTTGTCTATAGAGTGCAATATGGGTTTCACCCATTAGATGGCCATATTAGATTATTTTGCTTAATGACATAGCTGGCTTAGTTTGTGTAAGTGCCATGCACTCTGTGATATTCACACAGTGATGTCATAGTGACACACGATTGTCACTATTCCTAAACAGTGTATCACAGTAAAGAAACATGTAGCACTGAGAATAGAGGCACATGTCTGTATCCCCAACACTCAGGAGGCTAAGACAGGAGGATCACCAGGAGTTCAAGGCCAGCATGAACTACATAGCAAGACTTGGTCTCCAAAAAAAAAAGTACATGTATATTTTTATAACCAGTGTTTCCCAAAATTATAAAAACATGTGAACTCTTGTACCTTTTTAATAGGACAGCTTCCCATCTTGAAGGACTAGTGTTCTAAAGAATACATTTTAATAAACATGTATAGTACTGTGTTCTAAACCATACCACTTTTTTTGTTTTTGCTATACTGGTGATCGAACTCAGGACCTTGCACTTGCCAGGTAGGGATAACACTTTTATAAGTTTGTCAGTAATAGAGAACATAGCTCATTTCAAAGTATATTGTTTTGGGCCATGGATATAGATCAGGAGCCTAAGCACCTGCCTGGCAAGTGCAAGATCCTGAGTTTGATCCCCAGTACCAAAAAAAAAGTAAATCATGTTACTTTTAAATTGGGTTAAGATCACGTCAGTAGCTCTGCAAATCTTTATTGTATAACTCCTTGCTATAGTTCAAATACATATCTTAATTTTATTTGCAATTGATCTTTATCTACAAAGTCATGGGTAGACAATGGGATCACTATAGTGATTGTATAGTACACTTGCCCAAAAGCAAGAAAAAAGGATTTTGAATGGTATTGCCATAACAAGGTGATAAATGAGACAGATACATTGAGCCTGATTATGTGATGTATCCATGTACGATGTATCCATGTACACAGAAATCACAAAGTACTTTATTCATATGTATAATTTTATGTTTTTACATATCAATTGGAATAATAAATTCAAAAATACTAGCAAGACATTATTTTACACAGTGGGTCGAAGACCAGCCTACACTATGAGAGAACCCTTTCTCTGAAGAATAAAACCAAAAGAAAAAAGACTTAGTGATAGATACAGTGAGTGATGAATTCCCAAGAAGTGAACTTGAGATTCTTTGAGATTCAGCCAGGAATTATGAGTATACACCAAGTGGTAAAAGGAAAAAGTGGCTGCATTTACTGAAGTTAAGGGGAGAGGTCAGCTCGCTGCAAGGGGCTCCAGGCAGAACAGGGAAAAGGTAGGCCTGCAGTGGCAGGGAAAGGGGAAGAAGAGCGTATACATGTCGGGTTTTAAGATTTTTTTTTCCTCTGGGCCAGCCAAATAGCTCAGTGGGTTGAGGTGCCTGCGAGTGGACACAGGGACTGGGGTTCAATCCCCAGGCCTGCTGTGTTCCCCTCGCCCCCAGGGTGTGCTGAGACAGCAATTGAGATTGGATATGGTGGCACACCCAGTGATCCCGGCTCTTGGGAGGCTTCAGAGGGATCAATACAAATGGGATCTAATAGTGTGACCCTGAACACCCTGTAGACCCTTCCCTAAAATACAAAGAAAAAATTTTTTCTGCTTAGGCAGAAGCAGGGACTGGGGTTCAATCCCCAGAATGCTGTGTCAGCCTCACCCCTGGGACATGCTGAGATGGATGGCTAAGACTGGGTGACAGACAGGGCGTGGTGGCACAGCCTGTAATCCCAGCACTTGGGAGGCTGAAAAAAGGAGGATAACAAGAGTCTAATCCATGTAGTGAGACCCTGTAAGCCTTGTACTAAATACAAAAAAAAAAAAAATTAAATTAAAAAGATTTTTTTAATGGGAAGATTTGTATGTGGGAAAAGTATTTGTTTTCTTTTTTTTGTTTGTTTGTTTTCTTTATTTTTTTTTTTTAATGGGACCAGGGATTGAACTCAGGTCCTTACATTTGCCAGGCAGGTGCTTATTCCACTGAGCTATCTCCTCAGCCCCAGGAAAATTATTTCTTAAAAGTGATTAATATTTTAGCCGGGCGTGGTGACTCACGCCTGTAATCCCAGCACTCGGGAGGCTGAGGCAGGAGGATTGGTGGGAGTTCGAGACCAGCCTGGGCTACAAAAGTGAGCTCAAGGCCAGCCTGAACTGCATAGCGAGACCCTGTCTCAAAAAGACCAAAAAAAAAAAAAAAAAAAAAGTGATTAATATAAGTGATTAATATTTCATTGTATTGGTAGATTCTAAATTCAGTAGAGAGAAAGCATATTAAAGTTATGGTCTTGTTTTTTGTTTTTGCATCTTAGGCTATTATTCGTGAGTTGGGTGGTATTCCAATTGTTGGAAATAAAATCAACAGTCCAAACCACAGTATTAAAGAGAAGGCTTTAAATGCCCTAAATAACCTGAGTGTGAATGTTGAAAATCAAATCAAGATAAAGGTAAGTATTGTAAAATCAGAGATGTAAAAGGTTTTCCTCATATGCATAAAAAAATAAGAAAAAAATAAATGATGAAACTGTAGTAGACAAAAAAAAAAAAAAATAGATGCCTACTTAGGCAGAGCACAGCAGCCAGGGTTCGGTCCCCAGCCTGCCATGCCAGGCCTACCTGCTGGGCATGCTCAGACAGTGATTGAGACTGGGCATGGTGCAGGACTATAATCCCAGCACTTGGGAAGCTGAAAACAGGAGAATCACTAAGGTTCCAGTCTAGATTGTGAGATCTTGTAGACCCTAGACCCTGTCCTAAACATGGAAAAGAAAAAAAATGTAGAATGTAGTAGATGGTCCTGTGTAGCTCTGTGGCCAAGAATTGACTTTAAAGAAATAAACAGAGAATAAGGCCCAGGAGGGAAGAGCCTGAAGTAGCAAGGAGGAGTAGAAGACAGGAGACTTCTGTAGTTGGGGCCCATTTAATCCAAAGGCAGGCACTGAAAGAACCAGGCCAGAATCAGACAGCATTAGCAGAAGCACTCAGTGAGTTAAGTGGTATGAATTCCGTTCAACATCAGTGAATTTCTCCTTTATGGAACAGAGTATAGGCATGATTAGGATAATCCCGTTGCTGTAAGCAAGGAAAGCAAGGATAAAGCAAGTCCACAAGCAGTCATAATTCAAGGCAGAATGTGATGCAGTGCTTAAGGAAAGACAGGTTAAAAAAAAAAAAAAAAAAAAACCTATAGCTTGAAAGAAACCCTGACATCCCAAAGGGCCTATCAGCGGTAGCATTTGATCTGACTTTTAAGAACACTGGGCTAGTGAGATAGCTCAGGGGTCTAAAGTACCTGCTTACTGGGACCACAGTTCCATCTCTGGTACCATATGCCACTCTAGCCCTGCCATCAGGGTGGGCTGAGCCAGCCACACTCATACACAAAAGAAGATTGTCTAAAGTCTCTATAAGGGGCCCGGCAGGATGGCTCAGTGGTCTAAAGCACCTGCTTAGGAAAGCTTAGGCAGCTGCAGGGACTGAGGTTTGATCCCCAGCACCACGTGCTGTGCCAGCCCTGCCCTCAGGTCAGGCTGAGCTGGCCATAAAAATAAATAAATAAACAAACAAACAAACAAACAAAATTTTTTAAATGGATCTTTAAAAAAAAGTATAGGGAGAGTTGGGCAAGAAGAAAATTCAAAAAAGGAATGAAGGGAGTTGGGAATAACTGAGCTGATTTGTTTGGTAATGCGGTTACTAGAATTTAAATGGGGAAGAGACTCTGATACAACAAGGATATAAATGTTCAACACACTTTAGCAAATCCTTTGAAAGACATTCAGACCTTTAAAAACATGACATAAAGAACGAAGGAAATAACCAGTCTTTAAGAAGATAGGTGTCATGAGTTACAGATGAAATTAAACATTATCAAAATAAATAAATAAATAACATTATCTACAATTCAACGAAAATTCAAACACAGCTTAGCAGAATTTGTGGGATGCAATGAAAGCAGTTCTTAGAGGGAAAGGGAAAGAAATTTGTCAATGGGAGGATAAACTGGGATGAGGAATACATATACAAAATGGTTGGGATGATTGAATTGTCAATTTCTGCTGGTCTTTTCAAAGCAGCAGTTAACGTTTGAATTTTTTCTTACTCTGATTTTATTTCTTTTGAATTTCATATAACTTCTTTGTTACTGTTTTTTTTTTTTTTTAAATGAGTCTTACACATTTATATTCGGTAATGTAAACAATTAATTGGAAGATAGCATGAAGTAATACTGATGATTCAGCCAGTGCTGAATTCCTATTACTTTGTTTAGTGAAACTTTGTATCATTTCTAATGCTGTTTTTTTCTTTATATCTCTATTTTATCCTTTAACAATAAAAAAATATGATACAAGAGGATAGGTGTCACCAATGAGCCATTTGATTTATAGTTTAGAGCTTAAAACTATAACAAAATTTCAGTCTGCTTTATTGCATTAGTGTCTATGGTAACATGGATAGGTTTGGCTTTTTTTTTTTTTTTTTTTTTTTTTTTTTTTTTTTTTTTTTTTTTTTTTTTTTTTTTTTTTTTTTTTTTTTTTTTTTTTTTTTTTTTTTTTTTTTTTTTTTTTTTTTTTTTTTTGGTCTTTTTGAGATAGTCTTGCTATGTAGCCCAGGCTGGCCTTGAACTCATTTCAGTCCTCTTGCCTCAGCCTCCTGAGTGCTGGATTATAGGCTTGCATCACCACGCCCAGCTACATTTTGGATTAAAAAAAAAAAAAAGAGTGGTTTATTGAATAGTTGATCATTTCTTAGAACTCAAAGTTAAAAAGATTTCCTCAGTGGAACTACTGGTGGAGTTGAAATTTGGTTAGGTGACCAAAACTACTGTGCATCTATATATGTCTCCATCTACCCTTCCAATCATCCCTAGCTAAATTGGGTCTAATGTAATTCTTCTGCTCAGCTTGCTTCTGACAGATCGACTCTAAAGAAAATTGCTATTTTACTTTGTCCCCTTCCCTCTTTACTTTTGACATGATGCAACTCACAGGACCCCCCACTAAGGTATTTACAATGATACCAAATGGCTTTGAATATCTTCCTCCTGACCCTGGATCCCCAAACAAGTAGAAACAAATATGGCTAAATTGGGAGAGTCCCTACTAGGGGTCTCTCCAGCTTGGGCCTGGTCCCATTGCCCTGAGCTCCTGGAAGACTTCACAGCCCTGGGCTATAAGATGCACCCCCAACACCACATCATGAGACTTCTCCTCAGGATCCAGTGAGATGTGTTTGTAAAGTGTTCAGCACAGTGCCGGCCTTAGCAAAGGAAGCTTTAATAATATGTGTGTAGTTTGAGGGATGAACCTAGAAGTCATCCTCTCTGAGGCACCAATTCCATCCCTTTGTGGAGCAGTGACTGTTCAGGGAAGTCACTGGGGGAGCTCCAAGATGCTCATGGTCCCCCTCTGCCTTCAGGTGTTCGTCCATCAAGTCTGTGAGGATGTTTTGTCTGCTCCCCTGGATTCTGCCGTGCAGCTGGCCGGGTTGAGACTGTTGACAAACATGACAGTCACCAATGAGCACCAGCACATGCTGAGTGGTTACGTTGCAGACCTGTTCCAGGTGTTACTGACTGGAAATGGCACCACCAAGGTAGGTGGGGACACAGTTATTTCTTGAACAATGTGGAGCTGTTGCCTCTAAGCATGTGAGGATCAAAACTGAACTCAGGCCCATCTTGAGTTGATGGAGGCCCAAAATGATAATGTGTAGTTAGATTTTTAAAAATCTTCACAGGGCCTAGAAAAATATGCTTATCCATTAATGTTAAAAATTAGCTTGGCCCAGGCATGGTGGCACACGCCTGTAATCCCAACACTTGGGAGGCTGAGGCAGGAAGACTGCTGTGAGTTTGAGACCAGCCTGGCCTACAAAAGTGAGCTCAAGACCAGCCTGAACTGCATAGTGAGACCCTGTCTAAAAAAAAAAAAAAAATAGTTAGCTTGTAAGAATCATCTGCTGTTTCACTTACTGATACTCACTTGGTTTTCTGAGACTGACTGAAGTCAAATAGCTCACTTCCTGCCATCAAAAATAGGAACAATGTGATTAAGAGGAGTTGGTAATGACAGTGGCTAGCTGAAGTTTTTGCTTACCTCAAGCTTAACAACGCATTTTTTCCATTCAGTCATTATTTCTTGAAAAATCTGTGTAAAACCACTTTTTTTTTTTTTTTTCAATTACTACATGTTTTCAGTACAGTTTCCACTCCTGTGTGGTGTTACTACAGGTACAGAACATCTAATTCCCTCTCTTGCCTCTTTCTCTGCTTCCTCCATCTCTTGACCCCTTCCCATTTGAAAGAGATGCCCCTCCCCACTCCTGTTACCTTTTAGTTTGTGCTTTATTTATGATTTGAGTTTCTTATATAGGAGAAACCACGTGATATTTAAGCATGTATGTCTGATTTATTTCACTTAAAATTGTGGTGCTAAGGTGTATCTGTCTTCCTACAAGTGACTCAAGAGGCTCATCTTTCTTTATGGCACAGTAGTACTTCACCGTGTGTAATGACCACATTTTCTCTCTGCATTCGTCTGATGATAGACAGATACTCTGCATCCAAAATTTTGTTGTTGTGCATTCTGCTGCTGTATTATGATGTCTGTAACTTTCAGAAAAATACCTAAAAGGAGAATAGCTGGGTCAAATAGAATTTCTAGTTTTTATTGTTCCACCAACAATGGAAGCGTTCCTTTTCTCGTGTAGCCCCACCAGCACTCATCATTATTTGATTGCTTGGTAATGTTCTTTTTATGATTTTTAGTTCTTAATAGGCTCCATTCTTTGTGGACTCAGATAGAATTTCAGTGTTGCTTTAATTGGCACTTCTCTAGTGGCCAGTCAGCAATGTTGCACGTCTCTTCACATATTTATTGTACTTTTTTCATGTTAGCTATTATATTTTAAAATAAAACCAAAAATTTCAACCAGATATATAGATACAGATATAGATGTTTTTGTTGTTGTTAAAGAATAAAAAGTGCTTTGAGGGCTGTATTCACTTACCATTTGATTGGGTCTTTTATTTGGGGATGGAATCTTTGTTTAATTTCGTGATAGTCCTGTCTGATGAATAGCTGGTACATACTTCTGCCACTCTTTAGGTTGTCTTTTCATTCTTTTGGTTGTTTCTTTTGCCGTGTAAAGCTCTTTAATTGATGTGTTTCCTCTTCTTGACTCTTGGTACTGTAGTCTTCTCTGTTGCAGCTAGGTTTCAGCAACTAGGCCTGTGAGTTTTACCCCCTAACCTTCCAGCAGGTTAAGTTTTCTGGGCAGACTACTTTTTGTAGTGTGTATGAAGTGAGAGGAAAATGCTGGAACATTTTAGGACCAAATGTGAAACCTTGTTCCAAATACCTGGCACCACTACTGTGATTTCTGAGGATGTGAATATGGGAGAGCCCCGCTACAGCTCTACTTCTGTGTTTTTGAAGCTTTCATGAGCTTTCCACATTTCCTGTAGTCAAACTTGAATCTGGTCCAAGATGTACCCGAGTTACTTAAAAAAGAAAAAAGGGGTTATTCCAATTTAAATGTAAGCATCAGTCCTCTTTTAGCGCTATTGGTCCATTCCCACTCCATTCCAATGCGCACCCACCTACCAGCCGCTCTCTCCAGTAAGCAAGATGACTTCTGGCCCTAGACCCAGACACCTCTTCCCTCCTTACCCCAGTGTGGCCCTGTAGGAAAAGTCTATCCTATGCTTAACTCTGCAGCTGTGCTACCTAGAACTCTAGGACAAACTCTGGCTGAGTTCAGAGTCAGGGTCTATGTGTAACTGTCTCAGACATGATCTTTTCAGTATAATTTGTAACTTTTCAAAAACTGACTCATACCATAATAATTATGTCCTAATTTTGTTTTGTTTTCCATTACATTTCCTAGAATGGTATTTCTGGGATAGAATATTTGGGGATTTTTTGCAATGCAGTTCTGCCTAGGACCCTCGCCACCAATGATAGCGTTGTTTCTCCATAAAAAGTGAATTTGAAGTTCTAATTTTCAACTAAACTTTTAGATAGTCACCCATTGGTTAGTGGCAGTATGTATCCATATTTTAAAATCTTAAGGCAGTGATCTCATTGTACTGTAACAACTTGTGTATCACTGATCTATAAATAAATAGTGGAAGGTTAAGATAAATAAACCCTGTGCTTATGAGAGTCAACAAAGTTAATGGCTTATCATAAATGTCCTGGAGTTACCACAAGATGGCACATGTGGAAAGAGGGACAAGATACTTGTTAATCTGTAGTTGTCCTCTAGTTGTATGTATTTTCTTCACATTTAATTCCCCTCTGCAGAGCTTAGCAAATCACATTATACTACAAAATATTAAATAGCTGTTATTCTACTAATCTCTGCTTGGGTACCTGCCCTCAGTGACTACTAGCAGGCCTTTCTATTTTATAGATTCTATTCAGGTCTGTTACATAAGTTCAGGACAATCTGTTTCATGCCTCTTGATCTTGTTTTCCCAGTGCAGACTTTACTGATGTTGGAATCAGTGGGTTTTTTTCTAACGTTTATCCTTGCTGGTGTTGATGACCATTCTGGCCACATGAACTCTGACCGTGTCCCTAGGGTTAATACTAAAGAATGATCAGGTGTCACCTTTACTTTTCTCCCTTAGGAGGCCTAACCTACTAACAATATTTGTTTATAAAACAAGATCTCTGCTTCAACCCTTTACAAGTGGTTCCCATTAGGCAGGGAAACAACTCTAGAACAGTAGCTTTTGTCTTTGCCTTGTTTCCTTCTACACTGTTTGAAATCTTTATCATAACCATGTACTTTTTAAAATTCAAAATTGATTCAAAAAACTAAGATTAGTATGTACAAGATGGCCAAAGGAGATACTGTGAGATAGTGTATTGTATATACTTAGAGACCAGAAAGAAAACAAAAAAAACATCATAATGATCATTTGTGGTCATTGGAAACAGGAATGCATTTCCTTTTCCTTTGGACTTTTCTATCTTTAAAAATGTTCTAGGGCTGGAGTTACCGCTCAGTGGCAGAACACTTGCCTGGCATGCACGGGGACTAGGTTCTGTCCTCAGCACTGCAAAAAAACAAAAAGTTCTAGGGAGATAGCTCAAAGGCCTAGGCACCTACCTGGCAAGCACAAGGACCCAGTTCCATCCCCAGTACCACATGCCTGGCCTGCATGAGCCATGCACCAGGGCCCTGTACCAAATAAATAAATAAATTTTGGGTTAGGGAGATAGCTCAATGACATAAAGCACCTGCCTGGCAAGCTCAAGGTCCTGAGTTGGATCCCCAGTACCACAAAAAAAAAAAAAAAAAAAAAAAAAAAAAAGTTCTATAATAAAATCTATTGCCTTTGGAATTAAAAAAAAAAAAATTAGCCGGGCATGGTGGCTCACGCCTGTAATCCCAGCACTTGGGAGGCTGAGGCAGGAGGATTGGTGTGAGTTCAAGACCAGCCTGGGCTACAAAAGTGAGCTCAAGGCCAGCCTCAACTGCATAGTGAGACCCTGTCTTAAAAAGACAAAATAAAATAAAATAAAATAAAATAATAAAAAATAAAAAAATAAAAAATTAAGTAAACATTCAGGCTTCTTCCCAAGAAGGAAATAATATTTGTTGCTTTCTCTTGACTTCTATCTTATAGAAACTATGATTTCACACATTTTTAGAGATATTCAGGATTTTCTTATTTAATCTTTTATTTATTTATTTATTTATTTACTTGGTACAGGGTCTTGCTGTCCAGCTTGAACTCATAGTGATCCTTATGTGTTAGCCTCCCCTGTGCTGGGATTACAGGCATGCACCACCACTCCCAGTTTTGGTGGCCAAAATACAGCATGCCCAGGGTTCCAGGGTAGCACAGCATATGGTGCAGGGGATGGAACCAGGTCCTTGCATTTGTTGCTAAGCTATCTCCCAGGCCCTAGATATTCTATTTTAATATTTTTACTATTTTTCAGAAGTAAATGATAAGAATGTTAAAATTTTAGCTATTAAATATTTGTTTACTAACTATATCACTGTGCCTATCTAAATGACTATAAACGTTTTTCACATAAAAAAAGATACATGATGCCTCATAATCAGTAAGGGAAAAGTGGCTATATCACTTACTCAGTCTTGGTAAGCAAACTGATTCACAGTTTCCCTATCCTCAGTAGAAATAAGCTAAGCTTCGAGAGGTGTTTTCTGTTCCAAGAAACATATTTCCCATACCAGCAGCCATACTAGAGATCACTCAGTACCCATCAGAGCTCACAGCGGGTAGGTGTGCGTGAGATTGCTCCATCAGAGCTTATGGGGCCTAGGTGTGTGTGTGAGATTGCTCCATCAGAGCTTATGGGGCCTAGGTGTGCGTGAGGTTGATCCATCAGAGCTTATGGGGCCTAGGTGTGTGTGAGGTTGATCCATCAGAGCTTATGGGGCCTAGGTGTGTGTGAGATTGCTCCATCAGAGTTTATGGGGCCTACATGTGTGTGAGGTTGATCCATCAGAGCTCATGGGGCCTAGGTGTGCATGAGGTTGATCCATCAAAGCTTATGGGGCCTAGGTGTGCGTGAGATTGTTCCATCACAGCATATGGGGCCTAGGTGTGCGTGAAGTTGATCCATCAGAGCTTATGGGGCCTACGTGTGCCTGAGGTTGCTCCATCAGTGCTTACGGGGCCTAGGTGTGTGAGAGGTTGCCCCATCAGAGCTTAGAGGGGCTAAGTGTGTGAGGGGCTCCATGGGAGCTTATCGGGGCTACATATGCGTAAGTGGGCTCCATCAGAGCTGATGGGGGCTGGGTGTACATGAAGGGGTTTGTGCTGGCACATGCAGTATCCCTTGATGTTTATGATGGTGGAATTGGAAGAGGGCTAAGCAGCATTGCTCCATAATAATTGCTGCAAGTGGGGCCAGCAGCTGTCAGAGTCCAGAGAGACAGACTTGATGGCATGGAAAGCCCGAGTCTGCCTCAGAGCAGAGGTGGGAATTCACAAGGGGGGCACGGTGAGGAGAAAGCCAGCCTGGGAGAGAAGATTCCTGCCTGCTGGTCGGAAATAAGCTAGTATTTTCATTTCAGGTTCAAGTTTTGAAGCTGCTCGTCAATTTGTCTGAAAATCCAGCCATGACACAAGGACTTCTCACTACCCAAGTAAATAGATTATATACTTATTTTGTAAATACACACATTTGTAAGTTTAGACAGATAGATCTGGAAACATTTACCCCAGAATGTTCCCAGCAGTTATCTCTGAGAACTGTGAAGATGTTGCATCACGATGCTTTGTGCATAGGAATTTCCTAAATGCTCTGTAACAGCACACTAGCAGAAACAGCAGAGCCCAGGCACCAGGGTGTGCCACGGGCTGGGATGAGCAGAGACACGTGGTACTTTATCTCCTGGGGCCTCCAAGTCCGGTGGAGACAAAGATGTGTAATAAATGAATGGGACAGAAACTACTGTGCATGTTCTTTAGGAAGGGTGCTGAGATGGCACGCAGCCCACCCCCTGCAGGAGAGGTACTGTCCTTGTCTGCGTCAGCCGTCCCTCTGCCCCCAGGGCAGAAACCGGAATGACCAGTGAGTTCTTATATGGTGGGCCCTAAAAAGGAAAAGGCTGTTTTCCCAGATGACTTCATTCTGGGATTTGAAGATCATACTTTTTAACTAAAATACAAAACCTGTTTCCATTGGTGTACAGGTGTGTATAAGATTTCATGCATCTAAGTTATACAGAGTTAATTTCTGTGACGATTTTTAAAATGTAAAATAGAATTTTATATGCAAATGATACTGTTTCCTATTTCAGGTGGACTCGTCATTCCTTTGCCTTTTTGATGGCCATGTAGCACAAGAGATTCTCCTTCGAGTACTTACACTATTTCATAATATAAGTAACTGTCTCCAAGTGGGAGGTCACTTAGCTATTCAGCCTCCTCTCTCAAGGAAAACAGATTCCTTGTTTTCCATTTTATATGGAGAAGAATGTGTCCAGAAAATCAAAGCTTTAGTCTATCATCATGATGTAGATGTGAGAGAAAAGGTTGTAACAATAATACGAAAATTCTGCCCAGTCCTGATCCCGTGAGGCCTGCGTGCCCGCTGGGTAAGGACCCTCGGCCCCTCTCCTCATCTTTTTCGGATTGCCGCCTGACTTCCGGTCCCAGTCCCTATCCCGATCCCCTCAGGCCTGCGTACCAGCTGGGTAAGGACCCTTGGCCCGCCTCCCCCCTTTCCTTTTTTTTTTCAACCCCTCCTTCCCAAGCTCTAGTACCGAACCCATCACACATATCATCTGGCAACTCATCGGGCCCACGAGCCTGCCAGAACTCCTCAATTCCAGAGCTCCATCTCCACCCACAGACTAGACCCACGGGGCTTCACAGCAGCCAGCAGCCCAAGCTCTGACATGTTGCTGGGCACTTCTGGACAAGAACCAACTTGGGGGATCCAGACCAAACGCCCATAGACGCTAACAGCATAATGTCACCAAAGTGCAGAGATCACTTCCATACAAAATGATAACAACAAGGAGTAAAATGCAGTCTCAGGGCCTGAGCCTACCCAAATCAAACACAGGAGAGACACTACCATGGAAGAAAATTGGAATCATGCAGATGAAACCTTTGAATTGGTAGCATCTGAGGCAGACAGACAAGTGCAGAAACTTAGAGAGCAACGGAGATCAGAGATAACATCTGAAATTAAAAAAAAAAAAAAAAAAAAAAAAAAAAAAAAAAAAAAAAAAAAAAAAAAAAAAAAAAAAAAAAAAAAAAAAAAAAAAAAAAAAAAAAAAAAAAAAAAAAAAAAAAAAAAAAAAAAAAAAAAAAAAAAAAAAAAAAAAAAAAAAAAAAAAAAAAAAAAAAAAAAAAAAAA